>JADLSH010000028.1:0-141721 GCA_016169945.1 Trachythela sp. YZ-2020 | reverse complement strand
GAATTACATGCCAACTCCACTAGTATAACAACTGCGAGATTAGAATTACATGCAACTCCACTAGTATAACAACTACTGAGAGTAGAATTACATGCCAACTCCAGCTAGTATAACCACTGCCGAGATTAGAATTACATGCCAACTCACTAGTATAACAACTACTGAGATTAGAATTTTTGTGGCTTGACCCAGCTGAAGTATAACAACTGCTGATTAGGAGTGACATGCCAGCCCAGCTAGTATAACAACTGCTGAGATTAGAATTACATGCCAATTCCACTAGTATAACAACTGCCGAGATTAGAATTACATGCCAACTACAATAGTATAACAACTGCCGAGATTAGAATTACATGCCAACTCCACTAGTATAACCACTGCCGAGATTAGAATTACATGCCATGTATTTACTGGTGAAAAGCTTTCCACCTGTTAGCTGTGATTATCAGTACTAGTAAATCAGTACTACAAATATTAACACAGATATTTATCAAGTCAAGGGCTGATTGACCCTGCTATTCTTAATGTTATATATAATGACTAAGTTTGTATATTCTCTAGATTTGCCGACATTTCATCAAGGCATCATAGTTCTGTTCTGGTAAGAAAACTAATTATTGAGTTGTTATTTTGTATTTCAAATCCATATATCAATTTCAATCAGCGGTTTTTATCTTTATACAGCCAAATCTCGGGGAGGGGGGCATGACCGGTTCTGCGCTCCCTGCTCTATATCATATTTAGTATAACAACTGCCGAGATTAGAATTACATTCCAATTCCACTAGTATAACAACTGCCGAGATTAGAATTACATGCTAACGCCACTAGTATAACAACTGCCGAGATTAGAATTACATGCCAATTCCACTAGTATAACAACTGCCGAGATTAGAATTACATGCCAACTCCACTAGTATAACAACTGCCGAGATTAGAATTACATGCCAACTCCACTAGTATAACAACTGCCGAGATTAGAATTACATGCCAACTCCACCAGTATAACAACTGCCGAGATTAGAATTACATGCCAACTCCACTAGTATAACAACTACTGAGATTAGAATTACATGCCAACTCCACTAGTATAACAACTGCTGAGATTAGAATTACATGCCAATTCCACTAGTATAACAACTGCTGAGATTAGAATTACATGCCAACTACACTAGTATAACAACTGCCGAGATTAGAATTACATGCCAACTCTACTAGTATAGCAACTGCCGAGATTAGAATTACGTACCAACTCCACTAGTATAACCACTGCCGAGATTAGAATTACATGCTAACTCCACTAGTATAACAACTGCCGAGATTAGAATTACATGCCAACTCCACTAGTATAACAACTGCCGAGATTAGAATTACATGCCAACTCCACTAGTATAACAACTGCTGAGATTAGAATTACATGCCAACCCAGCTAGTATAACAACTGCTGAGATTAGAATTACATGCCAATTCCACTAGTATAACAACTGCCGAGATTAGAATTACATGCCAACTACACTAGTATAACAACTGCCGAGATTAGAATTACATGCCAACTCCACTAGTATAACAACTGCCGAGATTAGAATTACATGCTAACTCCACTAGTATAACAACTACTGAGATTAGAATTACATGGCAACCCAGCTAGTATAACAACTGCTGAGATTAGAATTACATGCCAATTCCACTAGTATAACAACTGCCGAGATTAGAATTACATGCCAACTCCACTAGTATAACAACTGCCGAGATTAGAATTACATGCCAACTCCACTAGTATAACAACTGCCGAGATTAGAATTACATGCCAACTCCACTAGTATAACAACTGCTGAGATTAGAATTACATGCCAACTCCACTAGTATAACAACTGCCGAGATTAGAATTACATGCTAACTCCACTAGTATAACAACTACTGAGATTAGAATTACATGGCAACCCAGCTAGTATAACAACTGCTGAGATTAGAATTACATGCCAACTCCACTAGTATAACAACTACTGAGATTAGAATTACATGCCAACTCCACTAGTATAACAACTGCCGAGATTAGAATTACATGCCAACTCCACTAGTATAACAACTGCCGAGATTAGAATTACATGCCAACTCCACTAGTATAACAACTGCCGAGATTAGAATTACATGCTAACTCCACTAGTATAACAACTGCCGAGATTAGAATTACATGCCAACTCCACTAGTATAACAACTGCCGAGATTAGAATTACATGCCAATTCCACTAGTATAACAACTGCCGAGATTAGAATTACATGCCAACTCCACTAGTATAACAACTACTGAGATTAGAATTACATGCCAACTCCACTAGTATAACAACTGCCGAGATTAGAATTACATGCCAACTCCACTAGTATAACAACTGCCGAGATTAGAATTACATGCCAACTCCACCAGTATAACAACTGCCGAGATTAGAATTACATGCTAACTCCACTAGTATAACAACTACTGAGATTAGAATTACATGGCAACCCAGCTAGTATAACAACTGCTGAGATTAGAATTACATGCCAATTCCACTAGTATAACAACTGCCGAGATTAGAATTACATGCCAACTCCACTAGTATAACAACTGCCGAGATTAGAATTACATGCCAACTGCACTAGTATAACAACTGCCGAGATTAGAATTACATGCCAACTCCACTAGTATAACAACTGCCGAGATTAGAATTACATGCCAACTCCACTAGTATAACAACTGCCGAGATTAGAATTACATGCCAACTCCACTAGTATAACAACTACTGAGATTAGAATTACATGGCAACCCAGCTAGTATAACAACTGCTGAGATTAGAATTACATGCCAATTCCACTAGTATAACAACTGCCGAGATTAGAATTACATGCCAACTACACTAGTATAACAACTGCCGAGATTAGAATTACATGCCAACTCCACTAGTATAACCACTGCCGAGATTAGAATTACATGCCATGTATTTACTGGTGAAAAGCTTTCCACCTGTTAGCTGTGATTATCAGTACTAGTAAATCAGTACTACAAATATTAACACAGATATTTATCAAGTCAAGGGCTGATTGACCCTGCTATTCTTAATGTTATATATAATGACTAAGTTTGTATATTCTCTAGATTTGCCGACATTTCATCAAGGCATCATAGTTCTGTTCTGGTAAGAAAACTAATTATTGAGTTGTTATTTTGTATTTCAAATCCATATATCAATTTCAATCAGCGGTTTTTATCTTTATACAGCCAAATGTCGGGGGGGGGCATGACCGGTTCTGCGCTCCCTGCTCTATATCATATTTAGTATAACAACTGCCGAGATTAGAATTACATGCCAATTCCACTAGTATAACAACTGCCGAGATTAGAATTACATGCTAACTCCACTAGTATAACAACTGCCGAGATTAGAATTACATGCCAATTCCACTAGTATAACAACTGCCGAGATTAGAATTACATGCCAACTCCACTAGTATAACAACTGCCGAGATTAGAATTACATGCCAACTCCACTAGTATAACAACTGCCGAGAGTAGAATTACATGCCAACTCCACTAGTATAACCACTGCCGAGATTAGAATTACATGCTAACTCCACTAGTATAACAACTACTGAGATTAGAATTACATGGCAACCCAGCTAGTATAACAACTGCTGAGATTAGAATTACATGCCAATTCCACTAGTATAACAACTGCCGAGATTAGAATTACATGCCAACTACACTAGTATAACAACTGCCGAGATTAGAATTACATGCCAACTCCACTAGTATAACAACTGCCGAGATTAGAATTACATACCAACTGCACTAGTATAACAACTGCCGAGATTAGAATTACATGCAACTCCACTAGTATAACAACTGCCGAGATTAGAATTACATGCCAACTCCACTAGTATAACAACTGCCGAGATTAGAATTACATGCCAACTCCACTAGTATAACAACTACTGAGATTAGAATTACATGGCAACCCAGCTAGTATAACAACTGCTGAGATTAGAATTACATGGCAACCCAGCTAGTATAACAACTGCTGAGATTAGAATTACATGCCAATTCCACTAGTATAACAACTGCCGAGATTAGAATTACATGCCAACTACACTAGTATAACAACTGCCGAGATTAGAATTACATGCCAACTCCACTAGTATAACCACTGCCGAGATTAGAATTACATGCCATGTATTTACTGGTGAAAAGCTTTCCACCTGTTAGCTGTGATTATCAGTACTAGTAAATCAGTACTACAAATATTAACACAGATATTTATCAAGTCAAGGGCTGATTGACCCTGCTATTCTTAATGTTATATATAATGACTAAGTTTGTATATTCTCTAGATTTGCCGACATTTCATCAAGGCATCATAGTTCTGTTCTGGTAAGAAAACTAATTATTGAGTTGTTATTTTGTATTTCAAATCCATATATCAATTTCAATCAGCGGTTTTTATCTTTATACAGCCAAATGTCGGGGGGGGGGCATGACCGGTTCTGTGCTCCCTGCTCTATATCATATTTAGTATAACAACTGCCGAGATTAGAATTACATTCCAATTCCACTAGTATAACAACTGCCGAGATTAGAATTACATGCTAACGCCACTAGTATAACAACTGCCGAGATTAGAATTACATGCTAACGCCACTAGTATAACAACTGCCGAGATTAGAATTACATGCCAATTCCACTAGTATAACAACTGCCAAGATTATAATTACATGCCAACTCCACTAGTATAACAACTGCCGAGATTAGAATTACATGCCAACTCCACTAGTATAACAACTACTGAGATTAGAATTACATGCCAACTCCACTAGTATAACAACTGCCACTAGTATAACAACTGCCGAGATTAGAATTACATGCAACTCCACTAGTATAACAACTGCCGAGATTAGAATTACATGCCAACTCCACTAGTATAACAACTGCCGAGATTAGAATTACATGCTAACTCCACTAGTATAACAACTACTGAGATTAGAATTACATGGCAACCCAGCTAGTATAACAACTGCTGAGATTAGAATTACATGCCAATTCCACTAGTATAACAACTGCCGAGATTAGAATTACATGCCAACTACACTAGTATAACAACTGCCGAGATTAGAATTACATGCCAACTCCACTAGTATAACCACTGCCGAGATTAGAATTACATGCCATGTATTTACTGGTGAAAATTTTCCACCTGTTAGCTGTGATTATCAGTACTAGTAAATCAGTACTACAAATATTAACACAGATATTTATCAAGTCAAGGGCTGATTGACCCTGCTATTCTTAATGTTATATATAATGACTAAGTTTGTATATTCTCTAGATTTGCCGACATTTCATCAAGGCATCATAGTTCTGTTCTGGTAAGAAAACTAATTATTGAGTTGTTATTTTGTATTTCAAATCCATATATCAATTTCAATCAGCGGTTTTTATCTTTATACAGCCAAATGTCGGGGGGGGGGCATGACCGGTTCTGCGCTCCCTGCTCTATATCATATTTAGTATAACAACTGCCGAGATTAGAATTACATTCCAATTCCACTAGTATAACAACTGCCGAGATTAGAATTACATGCCAACTCCACTAGTATAACAACTGCCGAGATTAGAATTACATGCCAACTCCACTAGTATAACAACTGCCGAGATTAGAATTACATGCCAACTCCACTAGTATAACAACTGCCGAGATTAGAATTACATGCCAACTCCACTAGTATAACAACTGCCGAGATTAGAATTACATGCCAACTCCACTAGTATAACAACTGCTGAGATTAGAATTACATGCCAATTCCACTAGTATAACAACTGCCGAGATTAGAATTACATGCCAACTACACTAGTATAACAACTGCCGAGATTAGAATTACATGCCAACTCCACTAGTATAACCACTGCCGAGATTAGAATTACATGCCATGTATTTACTGGTGAAAAGCTTTCCACCTGTTAGCTGTGATTATCAGTACTAGTAAATCAGTACTACAAATATTAACACAGATATTTATCAAGTCAAGGGCTGATTGACCCTGCTATTCTTAATGTTATATATAATGACTAAGTTTGTATATTCTCTAGATTTGCCGACATTTCATCAAGGCATCATAGTTCTGTTCTGGTAAGAAAACTAATTATTGAGTTGTTATTTTGTATTTCAAATCCATATATCAATTTCAATCAGCGGTTTTTATCTTTATACAGCCAAATGTCGGGGGGCGCATGACCGGTTCTGTACTCCCTGCTCTATATCATATTTAGTATAACAACTGCCGAGATTAGAATTACATGCCAATTCCACTAGTATAACAACTGCCGAGATTAGAATTACATGCCAATTCCACTAGTATAACAACTGCCGAGATTAGAATTACATGCCAACTCCACTAGTATAACAACTGCCGAGATTAGAATTACATGCCAACTCCACTAGTATAACCACTGCCGAGATTAGAATTACATGCAACTCCACTAGTATAACAACTACTGAGATTAGAATTACATGGCACTCAGCTAGTATAACAACTGCTGAGATTAGAATTACATGCCAATTCCACTAGTATAACAACTGCCGAGATTAGAATTACATGCCAACTCCACTAGTATAACAACTGCCGAGATTAGAATTACATGCCAACTCCACTAGTATAACAACTGCCGAGATTAGAATTACATGCCAACTGCACTAGTATAACAACTGCCGAGATTAGAATTACATGCAACTCCACTAGTATAACAACTGCCGAGATTAGAATTACATGCCAACTCCACTAGTATAACAACTGCCGAGATTAGAATTACATGCTAACTCCACTAGTATAACAACTACTGAGATTAGAATTACATGGCAACCCAGCTAGTATAACAACTGCTGAGATTAGAATTACATGCCAATTCCACTAGTATAACAACTGCCGAGATTAGAATTACATGCCAACTACACTAGTATAACAACTGCCGAGATTAGAATTACATGCCAACTCCACTAGTATAACCACTGCCGAGATTAGAATTACATGCCATGTATTTACTGGTGAAAAGCTTTCCACCTGTTAGCTGTGATTATCAGTACTAGTAAATCAGTACTACAAATATTAACACAGATATTTATCAAGTCAAGGGCTGATTGACCCTGCTATTCTTAATGTTATATATAATGACTAAGTTTGTATATTCTCTAGATTTGCCGACATTTCATCAAGGCATCATAGTTCTGTTCTGGTAAGAAAACTAATTATTGAGTTGTTATTTTGTATTTCAAATCCATATATCAATTTCAATCAGCGGTTTTTATCTTTATACAGCCAAATGTCGGGGGGGGGGCATGACCGGTTCTGCGCTCCCTGCTCTATATCATATTTAGTATAACAACTGCCGAGATTAGAATTACATTCCAATTCCACTAGTATAACAACTGCCGAGATTAGAATTACATGCTAACGCCACTAGTATAACAACTGCCGAGATTAGAATTACATGCCAACTCCACTAGTATAACAACTGCCGAGATTAGAATTACATGCCAACTCCACTAGTATAACAACTACTGAGATTAGAATTACATGGCAACCCAGCTAGTATAACAACTGCTGAGATTAGAATTACATGCCAATTCCACTAGTATAACAACTGCCGAGATTAGAATTACATGCCAACTACACTAGTATAACAACTGCCGAGATTAGAATTACATGCCAACTCCACTAGTATAACCACTGCCGAGATTAGAATTACATGCCATGTATTTACTGGTGAAAAGCTTTCCACCTGTTAGCTGTGATTATCAGTACTAGTAAATCAGTACTACAAATATTAACACAGATATTTATCAAGTCAAGGGCTGATTGACCCTGCTATTCTTAATGTTATATATAATGACTAAGTTTGTATATTCTCTAGATTTGCCGACATTTCATCAAGGCATCATAGTTCTGTTCTGGTAAGAAAACTAATTATTGAGTTGTTATTTTGTATTTCAAATCCATATATCAATTTCAATCAGCGGTTTTTATCTTTATACAGCCAAATGTCGGGGGGGGGGCATGACCGGTTCTGCGCTCCCTGCTCTATATCATATTTAGTATAACAACTGCCGAGATTAGAATTACATTCCAATTCCACTAGTATAACAACTGCCGAGATTAGAATTACATGCTAACTCCACTAGTATAACAACTGCCGAGATTAGAATTACATGCCAACTCCACTAGTATAACAACTGCCGAGATTAGAATTACATGCCAACTCCACTAGTATAACAACTGCCGAGATTAGAATTACATGCCAACTCCACTAGTATAACAACTACTGAGATTAGAATTACATGCCAACTCCACTAGTATAACAACTGCTGAGATTAGAATTACATGCCAACTCCACTAGTATAACAACTGCCGAGATTAGAATTACATGCCAACTCCACTAGTATAACAACTGCCGAGAGTATAATTACATGCCAACTGCACTAGTATAACAACTGCCGAGATTAGAATTACATGCAACTCCACTAGTATAACAACTACTGAGATTAGAATTACATGCCAATTCCACTAGTATAACAACTGCCGAGATTAGAATTACATGCTAACTCCACTAGTATAACAACTACTGAGATTAGAATTACATGGCAACCCAGCTAGTATAACAACTGCTGAGATTAGAATTACATGCCAATTCCACTAGTATAACAACTGCCGAGATTAGAATTACATGCCAACTACACTAGTATAACAACTGCCGAGATTAGAATTACATGCCAACTCCACTAGTATAACCACTGCCGAGATTAGAATTACATGCCATGTATTTACTGGTGAAAAGCTTTCCACCTGTTAGCTGTGATTATCAGTACTAGTAAATCAGTACTACAAATATTAACACAGATATTTATCAAGTCAAGGGCTGATTGACCCTGCTATTCTTAATGTTATATATAATGACTAAGTTTGTATATTCTCTAGATTTGCCGACATTTCATCAAGGCATCATAGTTCTGTTCTGGTAAGAAAACTAATTATTGAGTTGTTATTTTGTATTTCAAATCCATATATCAATTTCAATCAGCGGTTATCTTTATACAGCCAAATGTCGGGGGGGGCATGACCGGTTCTGCGCTCCCTGCTCTATATCATATTTAGTATAACAACTGCCGAGATTAGAATTACATTCCAATTCCACTAGTATAACAACTGCCGAGATTAGAATTACATGCTAACTCCACTAGTATAACAACTGCCGAGATTAGAATTACATGCCAACTCCACTAGTATAACAACTGCCGAGATTAGAATTACATGCCAACTCCACTAGTATAACAACTGCCGAGATTAGAATTACATGCCAACTCCACTAGTATAACAACTGCCGAGATTAGAATTACATGCCAACTCCACCAGTATAACCACTGCCGAGATTAGAATTACATGCTAACTCCACTAGTATAACAACTACTGAGATTAGAATTACATGGCAACCCAGCTAGTATAACAACTGCTGAGATTAGAATTACATGCCAATTCCACTAGTATAACAACTGCCGAGATTAGAATTACATGCCAACTACACTAGTATAACAACTGCCGAGATTAGAATTACATGCCAACTCCACTAGTATAGCAACTGCCGAGATTAGAATTACATGCCAACTGCACTAGTATAACAACTGCCGAGATTAGAATTACATGCAACTCCACTAGTATAACAACTGCCGAGATTAGAATTACATGCCAATTCCACTAGTATAGCCACTGCCGAGATTAGAATTACATGCTAACTCCACTAGTATAACAACTGCTGAGATTAGAATTACATGGCAACCCAGCTAGTATAACAACTGCTGAGATTAGAATTACATGCCAATTCCACTAGTATAACAACTGCCGAGATTAGAATTACATGCCAACTCCACTAGTATAACAACTGCCGAGATTAGAATTACATGCCAACTCCACTAGTATAACAACTGCCGAGATTAGAATTACATGCCAACTCCACTAGTATAACAACTGCTGAGATTAGAATTACATGCCACCCACTAGTATAACAACTGCTGAGATTAGAATTACATGCCAATTCCACTAGTATAACAACTGCCGAGATTAGAATTACATGCCAACTCCACTAGTATAACAACTGCCGAGATTAGAATTACATACCAACTCCACTAGTATAACAACTGCCGAGATTAGAATTACATGCCAACTCCACTAGTATAACAACTGCCGAGATTAGAATTACATGCCAACTCCACTAGTATAACAACTGCCGAGATTAGAATTACATGCCAACTCCACTAGTATAACAACTGCTGAGATTAGAATTACATGCCAACCCAGCTAGTATAACAACTGCTGAGATTAGAATTACATGCCAATTCCACTAGTATAACAACTGCCGAGATTAGAATTACATGCCAACTCCACTAGTATAACAACTGCCGAGATTAGAATTACATGCCAACTCCACTAGTATAACAACTGCCGAGATTAGAATTACATGCCAACTCCACTAGTATAACAACTGCCGAGATTAGAATTACATGCAACTCCACTAGTATAACAACTGCCGAGATTAGAATTACATGCCAACTCCACTAGTATAACAACTGCCGAGATTAGAATTACATGCTAACTCCACTAGTATAACAACTACTGAGATTAGAATTACATGGCAACCCAGCTAGTATAACAACTGCTGAGATTAGAATTACATGCCAATTCCACTAGTATAACAACTGCCGAGATTAGAATTACATGCCAACTCCACTAGTATAACAACTGCCGAGATTAGAATTACATGCCAACTCCACTAGTATAACAACTGCCGAGATTAGAATTACATGCCAACTCCACTAGTATAACAACTGCCGAGATTAGAATTACATGCCAACTCCACTAGTATAACAACTGCCGAGATTAGAATTACATGCCAACTCCACTAGTATAACAACTGCCGAGATTAGAATTACATGCCAACTCCACTAGTATAACAACTGCTGAGATTAGAATTACATGCCAACCCAGCTAGTATAACAACTGCTGAGATTAGAATTACATGCCAATTCCACTAGTATAACAACTGCCGAGATTAGAATTACATGCCAACTCCACTAGTATAACAACTGCCGAGATTAGAATTACATGCCAACTCCACTAGTATAACAACTGCCGAGATTAGAATTACATGCCAACTCCACTAGTATAACAACTGCTGAGATTAGAATTACATGCACTCCAGCTAGTATAACAACTGCTGAGATTAGAATTACATGCCAACTCCACTAGTATAACAACTGCCGAGATTAGAATTACATGCCAACTCCACTAGTATAACAACTGCCGAGATTAGAATTACATGCCAACTCCACTAGTATAACAACTGCCGAGATTAGAATTACATGCCAACTAGTATAACAACTGCCGTGAATTACATGCTCCACTAGTATAACAACTGCCGAGATTAGAATTACATGCCAACTCCACTAGTATAACAAGTATAACAACTGCCGAGATTAGAATTACATGCCAACTCCACTAGTATAACAACTGCCGAGATTAGAATTACATGCCAACTCCACTAGTATAACAACTGCCGAGATTAGAATTACATGCCAACTCCACTAGTATAACAACTGCCGAGATTGATTATACTATAACAAGATAGTATAACAACTGCCGAGATTAGAATTACATGCCAACTCCACTAGTATAACAACTGCCGAGATTAGAATTACATGCCAACTCCACTAGTATAACAACTGCCGAGATTAGAATTACATGCCAATTCCACTAGTATAACAACTGCCGAGATTAGAATTACATGCCAACTCCACTAGTATAACAACTGCCGAGATTAGAATTACATGCCAACTCCACTAGTATAACAACTGCCGAGATTAGAATTACATGCCAACTCCACTAGTATAACAACTGCCGAGATTAGAATTACATGCCAACTCCACTAGTATAACAACTACTGAGATTAGAATTACATGGCAACCCAGCTAGTATAACAACTGCTGAGATTAGAATTACATGCCAATTCCACTAGTATAACAACTGCCGAGATTAGAATTACATGCCAACTACACTAGTATAACAACTGCCGAGATTAGAATTACATGCCAACTCCACTAGTATAACAACTGCCGAGATTAGAATTACATGCCAACTGCACTAGTATAACAACTGCCGAGATTAGAATTACATGCAACTCCACTAGTATAACAACTGCCGAGATTAGAATTACATGCCAACTCCACTAGTATAACAACTGCCGAGATTAGAATTACATGCCAACTCCACTAGTATAACAACTACTGAGATTAGAATTACATGGCAACCCAGCTAGTATAACAACTGCTGAGATTAGAATTACATGCCAATTCCACTAGTATAACAACTGCCGAGATTAGAATTACATGCCAACTACACTAGTATAACAACTGCCGAGATTAGAATTACATGCCAACTCCACTAGTATAACCACTGCCGAGATTAGAATTACATGCCATGTATTTACTGGTGAAAAGCTTTCCACCTGTTAGCTGTGATTATCAGTACTAGTAAATCAGTACTACAAATATTAACACAGATATTTATCAAGTCAAGGGCTGATTGACCCTGCTATTCTTAATGTTATATATAATGACTAAGTTTGTATATTCTCTAGATTTGCCGACATTTCATCAAGGCATCATAGTTCTGTTCTGGTAAGAAAACTAATTATTGAGTTGTTATTTTGTATTTCAAATCCATATATCAATTTCAATCAGCGGTTTTTATCTTTATACAGCCAAATGTCGGGGGGGGGAAACAACTGCCGAGATTAGAATTACATTCCAATTCCACTAGTATAACAACTGCCGAGATTAGAATTACATGCAACTCCACTAGTATAACAACTGCCGAGATTAGAATTACATGCCAACTCCACTAGTATAACAACTGCCGAGATTAGAATTACATGCCAAATCACTAGTATAACAACTGCTGAGATTAGAATTACATGCCAACTCCACTAGTATAACAACTGCCGAGATTAGAATTACATGCCAACTCCACTAGTATAACAACTGCTGAGATTAGAATTACATGCCAATTCCACTAGTATAACAACTGCCGAGATTAGAATTACATGCCAACTCCACTAGTATAACAACTGCCGAGATTAGAATTACATGCCAACTCCACTAGTATAACAACTGCCGAGATTAGAATTACATGCCAACTCCACTAGTATAACAACTGCCGAGATTAGAATTACATGCCAACTCCACTAGTATAACAACTGCCGAGATTAGAATTACATGCCAACTCCACTAGTATAACAACTGCTGAGATTAGAATTACATGCCAACCCACTAGTATAACAACTGCTGAGATTAGAATTACATGCCAATTCCACTAGTATAACAACTGCCGAGATTAGAATTACATGCCAACTCCACTAGTATAACAACTGCCGAGATTAGAATTACATGCCAACTCCACTAGTATAACAACTGCCGAGATTAGAATTACATGCCAACTCCACTAGTATAACAACTGGAGATTAGAATTACATGCCAACTCCACTAGTATAACAACTGCCGAGATTAGAATTACATGCCAACTCCACTAGTATAACAACTGCCGAGATTAGAATTACATGCCATGTATTTACTGGTGAAAAGCTTTCCACCTGTTAGCTGTGATTATCAGTACTAGTAAATCAGTACTACAAATATTAACACAGATATTTATCAAGTCAAGGGCTGATTGACCCTGCTATTCTTAATGTTATATATAATGACTAAGTTTGTATATTCTCTAGATTTGCCGACATTTCATCAAGGCATCATAGTTCTGTTCTGGTAAGAAAACTAATTATTGAGTTGTTATTTTGTATTTCAAATCCATATATCAATTTCAATCCGCGGTTATACAGCCAAATGTCGGGGGGGGGAGGGGGGCACGACCGGTTCTGCGCTCCCTGCTCTATATCATATTTAGTATAACAACTGCCGAGATTAGAATTACATTCCAATTCCACTAGTATAACAACTGCCGAGATTAGAATTACATGCTAACGCCACTAGTATAACAACTGCCGAGATTAGAATTACATGCCAACTCCACTAGTATAACAACTGCCGAGATTAGAATTACATGCCAACTCCACTAGTATAACAACTGCCGAGATTAGAATTACATGCCAACTCCACTAGTATAACAACTGCTGAGATTAGAATTACATGGCAACTCCACTAGTATAACAACTACTGAGATTAGAATTACATGCCAATTCCACTAGTATAACAACTGCTGAGATTAGAATTACATGCCAACTCCACTAGTATAACAACTGCCGAGATTAGAATTACATGCCAACTCCACTAGTATAACAACTGCCGAGATTAGAATTACATGCCAACTCCACTAGTATAACAACTGCCGAGATTAGAATTACATGCCAACTCCACTAGTATAACAACTGCCGAGATTAGAATTACATGCAACTCCACTAGTATAACAACTACTGAGATTAGAATTACATGGCAACCCAGCTAGTATAACAACTGCTGAGATTAGAATTACATGCCAATTCCACTAGTATAACAACTGCCGAGATTAGAATTACATGCCAACTACACTAGTATAACAACTGCCGAGATTAGAATTACATGCCAACTCCACTAGTATAACCACTGCCGAGATTAGAATTACATGCCATGTATTTACTGGTGAAAAGCTTTCCACCTGTTAGCTGTGATTATCAGTACTAGTAAATCAGTACTACAAATATTAACACAGATATTTATCAAGTCAAGGGCTGATTGACCCTGCTATTCTTAATGTTATATATAATGACTAAGTTTGTATATTCTCTAGATTTGCCGACATTTCATCAAGGCATCATAGTTCTGTTCTGGTAAGAAAACTAATTATTGAGTTGTTATTTTGTATTTCAAATCCATATATCAATTTCAATCAGCGGTGTTTCTTTATACAGCCAAATGTCGGGGAGGGGGCATGACCGGTTCTGCGCCTGCTCTATATCATATTTAGTATAACAACTGCCGAGATTAGAATTACATTCCAATTCCACTAGTATAACAACTGCCGAGATTAGAATTACATGCTAACGCCACTAGTATAACAACTGCCGAGATTAGAATTACATGCCAATTCCACTAGTATAACAACTGCCGAGATTAGAATTACATGCCAACTCCACTAGTATAACAACTGCCGAGATTAGAATTACATGCCAACTCCACTAGTATAACAACTGCCGAGATTAGAATTACATGCCAACTCCACCAGTATAACCACTGCCGAGATTAGAATTACATGCTAACTCCACTAGTATAACAACTACTGAGATTAGAATTACATGGCAACCCAGCTAGTATAACAACTGCTGAGATTAGAATTACATGCCAATTCCACTAGTATAACAACTGCCGAGATTAGAATTACATGCCAACTACACTAGTATAACAACTGCCGAGATTAGAATTACATGCCAACTCCACTAGTATAGCAACTGCCGAGATTAGAATTACATACCAACTGCACTAGTATAACAACTGCCGAGATTAGAATTACATGCAACTCCACTAGTATAACAACTGCCGAGAGTAGAATTACATGCCAACTCCACTAGTATAACCACTGCCGAGATTAGAATTACATGCTAACTCCACTAGTATAACAACTACTGAGATTAGAATTACATGCCAACCCAGCTAGTATAACAACTGCTGAGATTAGAATTACATGCCAATTCCACTAGTATAACAACTGCCGAGATTAGAATTACATGCCAACTCCACTAGTATAACAACTGCCGAGATTAGAATTACATGCCAACTCCACTAGTATAACAACTGCCGAGATTAGAATTACATGCCAACTCCACTAGTATAACAACTACTGAGATTAGAATTACATGGCAACCCAGCTAGTATAACAACTGCTGAGATTAGAATTACATGCCAATTCCACTAGTATAACAACTGCCGAGATTAGAATTACATGCCAACTCCACTAGTATAACAACTGCCGAGATTAGAATTACATGCCAACTCCACTAGTATAACAACTGCCGAGATTAGAATTACATGCCAACTCCACTAGTATAACAACTGCCGAGATTAGAATTACATGCCAACTCCACTAGTATAACCACTGCCGAGATTAGAATTACATGCTAACTCCACTAGTATAACAACTACTGAGATTAGAATTACATGGCAACCCAGCTAGTATAACAACTGCTGAGATTAGAATTACATGCCAATTCCACTAGTATAACAACTGCCGAGATTAGAATTACATGCCAACTACACTAGTATAACAACTGCCGAGATTAGAATTACATGCCAACTCCACTAGTATAACAACTGCCGAGATTAGAATTACATGCCAACTGCACTAGTATAACAACTGCCGAGATTAGAATTACATGCCAACTCCACTAGTATAGCAACTGCCGAGATTAGAATTACATGCCAACTCCACTAGTATAACCACTGCCGAGATTAGAATTACATGCTAACTCCACTAGTATAACAACTACTGAGATTAGAATTACATGGCAACCCAGCTAGTATAACAACTGCTGAGATTAGAATTACATGCCAATTCCACTAGTATAACAACTGCCGAGATTAGAATTACATGCCAACTCCACTAGTATAACAACTGCCGAGATTAGAATTACATGCCAACTCCACTAGTATAACAACTGCCGAGATTAGAATTACATGCCAACTCCACTAGTATAACAACTACTGAGATTAGAATTACATGGCAACCCAGCTAGTATAACAACTGCTGAGATTAGAATTACATGCCAATTCCACTAGTATAACAACTGCCGAGATTAGAATTACATGCCAACTCCACTAGTATAACAACTGCCGAGATTAGAATTACATGCCAACTGCACTAGTATAACAACTGCCGAGATTAGAATTACATGCAACTCCACTAGTATAACAACTGCCGAGATTAGAATTACATGCCAACTCCACTAGTATAACAACTGCCGAGATTAGAATTACATGCTAACTCCACTAGTATAACAACTACTGAGATTAGAATTACATGGCAACCCAGCTAGTATAACAACTGCTGAGATTAGAATTACATGCCAATTCCACTAGTATAACAACTGCCGAGATTAGAATTACATGCCAACTACACTAGTATAACAACTGCCGAGATTAGAATTACATGCCAACTCCACTAGTATAACCACTGCCGAGATTAGAATTACATGCCATGTATTTACTGGTGAAAAGCTTTCCACCTGTTAGCTGTGATTATCAGTACTAGTAAATCAGTACTACAAATATTAACACAGATATTTATCAAGTCAAGGGCTGATTGACCCTGCTATTCTTAATGTTATATATAATGACTAAGTTTGTATATTCTCTAGATTTGCCGACATTTCATCAAGGCATCATAGTTCTGTTCTGGTAAGAAAACTAATTATTGAGTTGTTATTTTGTATTTCAAATCCATATATCAATTTCAATCAGCGGTTTTTATCTTTATACAGCCAAATGTCGGGGGGGGGCATGACCGGTTCTGCGCTCCCTGCTCTATATCATATTTAGTATAACAACTGCCGAGATTAGAATTACATTCCAATTCCACTAGTATAACAACTGCCGAGATTAGAATTACATGCTAACGCCACTAGTATAACAACTGCCGAGATTAGAATTACATGCCAATTCCACTAGTATAACAACTGCCGAGATTAGAATTACATGCCAACTCCACTAGTATAACAACTGCCGAGATTAGAATTACATGCCAACTCCACTAGTATAACAACTGCCGAGAGTAGAATTACATGCCAACTCCACCAGTATAACCACTGCCGAGATTAGAATTACATGCTAACTCCACTAGTATAACAACTACTGAGATTAGAATTACATGGCAACCCAGCTAGTATAACAACTGCTGAGATTAGAATTACATGCCAATTCCACTAGTATAACAACTGCCGAGATTAGAATTACATGCCAACTACACTAGTATAACAACTGCCGAGATTAGAATTACATGCCAACTCCACTAGTATAGCAACTGCCGAGATTAGAATTACATACCAACTGCACTAGTATAACAACTGCCGAGATTAGAATTACATGCAACTCCACTAGTATAACAACTGCCGAGAGTAGAATTACATGCCAACTCCACTAGTATAACCACTGCCGAGATTAGAATTACATGCTAACTCCACTAGTATAACAACTACTGAGATTAGAATTACATGGCAACCCAGCTAGTATAACAACTGCTGAGATTAGAATTACATGCCAATTCCACTAGCATAACAACTGCCGAGATTAGAATTACATGCCAACTACACTAGTATAACAACTGCCGAGATTAGAATTACATGCCAACTCCACTAGTATAACCACTGCCGAGATTAGAATTACATGCCATGTATTTACTGGTGAAAAGCTTTCCACCTGTTAGCTGTGATTATCAGTACTAGTAAATCAGTACTACAAATATTAACACAGATATTTATCAAGTCAAGGGCTGATTGACCCTGCTAATCTTAATGTTGTATATAATGACTAAGTTTGTATATTCTCTAGATTTGCCAACATTTCATCAAGGCATCATAGTTCTGTTCTGGTAAGAAAACTAATTATTGAGTTGTTATTTTGTATTTCAAATCCATATATCAATTTCAATCAGCGGTTTTTATCTTTATACAGCCAAATGTCGGGGGGGGGGCATGACCGGTTCTGTGCTCCCTGCTCTATATCATATTTAGTATAACAACTGCCGAGATTAGAATTACATTCCAATTCCACTAGTATAACAACTGCCGAGATTAGAATTACATGCTAACGCCACTAGTATAACAACTGCCGAGATTAGAATTACATGCCAATTCCACTAGTATAACAACTGCCGAGATTAGAATTACATGCCAACTCCACTAGTATAACAACTGCCGAGATTAGAATTACATGCCAACTCCACTAGTATAACAACTGCCGAGAGTAGAATTACATGCCAACTCCACCAGTATAACCACTGCCGAGATTAGAATTACATGCTAACTCCACTAGTATAACAACTACTGAGATTAGAATTACATGGCAACCCAGCTAGTATAACAACTGCTGAGATTAGAATTACATGCCAATTCCACTAGTATAACAACTGCCGAGATTAGAATTACATGCCAACTACACTAGTATAACAACTGCCGAGATTAGAATTACATGCCAACTCCACTAGTATAGCAACTGCCGAGATTAGAATTACATACCAACTGCACTAGTATAACAACTGCCGAGATTAGAATTACATGCAACTCCACTAGTATAACAACTGCCGAGAGTAGAATTACATGCCAACTCCACTAGTATAACCACTGCCGAGATTAGAATTACATGCTAACTCCACTAGTATAACAACTACTGAGATTAGAATTACATGGCAACCCAGCTAGTATAACAACTGCTGAGATTAGAATTACATGCCAATTCCACTAGTATAACAACTGCCGAGATTAGAATTACATGCCAACTACACTAGTATAACAACTGCCGAGATTAGAATTACATGCCAACTCCACTAGTATAACCACTGCCGAGATTAGAATTACATGCCATGTATTTACTGGTGAAAAGCTTTCCACCTGTTAGCTGTGATTATCAGTACTAGTAAATCAGTACTACAAATATTAACACAGATATTTATCAAGTCAAGGGCTGATTGACCCTGCTATTCTTAATGTTATATATAATGACTAAGTTTGTATATTCTCTAGATTTGCCGACATTTCATCAAGGCATCATAGTTCTGTTCTGGTAAGAAAACTAATTATTGAGTTGTTATTTTGTATTTCAAATCCATATATCAATTTCAATCAGCGGTTTTTATCTTTATACAGCCAAATGTCGGGGGGGGGGAGGGGGGCATGACCGGTTCTGTGCTCCCTGCTCTATATCATATTTAGTATAACAACTGCCGAGATTAGAATTACATTCCAATTCCACTAGTATAACAACTGCCGAGATTAGAATTACATGCCAATTCCACTAGTATAACAACTGCCGAGATTAGAATTACATGCCAACTCCACTAGTATAACAACTGCCGAGATTAGAATTACATGCCAACTCCACTAGTATAACAACTGCCGAGATTAGAATTACATCCAACTCCACTAGTATAACAACTACTGAGATTAGAATTACATGGCAACCCAACTAGTATAACAACTGCTGAGATTAGAATTACATGCCAATTCCACTAGTATAACAACTGCCGAGATTAGAATTACATGCCAACTACACTAGTATAACAACTGCCGAGATTAGAATTACATGCCAACTCCACTAGTATAACAACTGCCGAGATTAGAATTACATGCCAACTCCACTAGTATAACAACTGCCGAGATTAGAATTACATGCCAACTCCACTAGTATAACAACTGCCGAGATTAGAATTACATGCAACTCCACTAGTATAACAACTACTGAGATTAGAATTACATGGCAACCCAGCTAGTATAACAACTGCTGAGATTAGAATTACATGCCAATTCCACTAGTATAACAACTGCCGAGATTAGAATTACATGCCAACTACACTAGTATAACAACTGCCGAGATTAGAATTACATGCCAACTCCACTAGTATAACAACTGCCGAGATTAGAATTACATGCTAACTCCACTAGTATAACAACTACTGAGATTAGAATTACATGGCAACCCAGCTAGTATAACAACTGCTGAGATTAGAATTACATGCCAATTCCACTAGTATAACAACTGCCGAGATTAGAATTACATGCCAACTACACTAGTATAACAACTGCCGAGATTAGAATTACATGCCAACTCCACTAGTATAACCACTGCCGAGATTAGAATTACATGCCATGTATTTACTGGTGAAAAGCTTTCCACCTGTTAGCTGTGATTATCAGTACTAGTAAATCAGTACTACAAATATTAACACAGATATTTATCAAGTCAAGGGCTGATTGACCCTGCTATTCTTAATGTTATATATAATGACTAAGTTTGTATATCTCTAGATTTGCCGACATTTCATCAAGGCATCATAGTTCTGTTCTGGTAAGAAAACTAATTATTGAGTTGTTATTTTGTATTTCAAATCCATATATCAATTTCAATCAGCGGTTTTTATCTTTATACAGCCAAATGTCGGGGGGGGGGCATGACCGGTTCTGCGCTCCCTGCTCTATATCATATTTAGTATAACAACTGCCGAGATTAGAATTACATTCCAATTCCACTAGTATAACAACTGCCGAGATTAGAATTACATGCTAACGCCACTAGTATAACAACTGCCGAGATTAGAATTACATGCCAACTCCACTAGTATAACAACTGCCGAGAGTGAATTAGATGCCAACTCCACCAGTATAACCACTGCCGAGATTAGAATTACATGCTAACTCCACTAGTATAACAACTACTGAGATTAGAATTACATGGCAACCCAGCTAGTATAACAACTGCTGAGATTAGAATTACATGCCAATTCCACTAGTATAACAACTGCCGAGATTAGAATTACATGCCAACTCCACTAGTATAACAACTGCCGAGATTAGAATTACATACCAACTGCACTAGTATAACAACTGCCGAGATTAGAATTACATGCAACTCCACTAGTATAACAACTGCCGAGAGTAGAATTACATGCCAACTCCACTAGTATAACCACTGCCGAGATTAGAATTACATGCTAACTCCACTAGTATAACAACTACTGAGATTAGAATTACATGGCAACCCAGCTAGTATAACAACTGCTGAGATTAGAATTACATGCCAATTCCACTAGTATAACAACTGCCGAGATTAGAATTACATGCCAACTACACTAGTATAACAACTGCCGAGATTAGAATTACATGCCAACTCCACTAGTATAACCACTGCCGAGATTAGAATTACATGCCATGTATTTACTGGTGAAAAGCTTTCCACCTGTTAGCTGTGATTATCAGTACTAGTAAATCAGTACTACAAATATTAACACAGATATTTATCAAGTCAAGGGCTGATTGACCCTGCTATTCTTAATGTTATATATAATGACTAAGTTTGTATATTCTCTAGATTTGCAACATTTCATCAAGGCATCATAGTTCTGTTCTGGTAAGAAAACTAATTATTGAGTTGTTATTTTGTATTTCAAATCCATATATCAATTTCAATCTGCGGTTTTATCTTTATACAGCCAAATGTCGGGGAGGGGCATGACCGGGTCTGTGCTCCCTGCTCTATATCATATTTAGTATAACAACTGCCGAGATTAGAATTACATTCCAATTCCACTAGTATAACAACTGCCGAGATTAGAATTACATGCTAACGCCACTAGTATAACAACTGCCGAGATTAGAATTACATGCCAACTCCACTAGTATAACAACTGCCGAGATTAGAATTACATGCCAACTCCACTAGTATAACAACTGCCGAGATTAGAATTACATGCCAACTCCACTAGTATAACCACTGCCGAGATTAGAATTACATGCTAACTCCACTAGTATAACAACTACTGAGATTAGAATTACATGGCAACCCAGCTAGTATAACAACTGCTGAGATTAGAATTACATGCCAATTCCACTAGTATAACAACTGCCGAGATTAGAATTACATGCCAACTACACTAGTATAACAACTGCCGAGATTAGAATTACATGCCAACTCCACTAGTATAGCAACTGCCGAGATTAGAATTACATACCAACTGCACTAGTATAACAACTGCCGAGATTAGAATTACATGCAACTCCACTAGTATAACAACTGCCGAGTAGAATTACATGCCAACTCCACTAGTATAACCACTGCCGAGATTAGAATTACATGCTAACTCCACTAGTATAACAACTACTGAGATTAGAATTACATGGCAACCCAGCTAGTATAACAACTGCTGAGATTAGAATTACATGCCAATTCCACTAGTATAACAACTGCCGAGATTAGAATTACATGCCAACTACACTAGTATAACAACTGCCGAGATTAGAATTACATGCCAACTCCACTAGTATAACCACTGCCGAGATTAGAATTACATGCCATGTATTTACTGGTGAAAAGCTTTCCACCTGTTAGCTGTGATTATCAGTACTAGTAAATCAGTACTACAAATATTAACACAGATATTTATCAAGTCAAGGGCTGATTGACCCTGCTATTCTTAATGTTATATATAATGACTAAGTTTGTATATTCTCTAGATTTGCCGACATTTCATCAAGGCATCATAGTTCTGTTCTGGTAAGAAAACTAATTATTGAGTTGTTATTTTGTATTTCAAATCCATATATCAATTTCAATCAGCGGTTTTTATCTTTATACAGCCAAATGTCGGGGGGGGGGCATGACCGGTTCTGCGCTCCCTGCTCTATATCATATTTAGTATAACAACTGCCGAGATTAGAATTACATTCCAATTCCACTAGTATAACAACTGCCGAGATTAGAATTACATGCTAACGCCAGTAGTATAACAACTGCCGAGATTAGAATTACATGCCAACTCCACTAGTATAACAACTGCCGAGAGTATAATTACATGCCAACTGCACTAGTATAACAACTGCCGAGATTAGAATTACATGCAACTCCACTAGTATAACAACTACTGAGATTAGAATTACATGGCAACCCAGCTAGTATAACAACTGCTGAGATTAGAATTACATGCCAATTCCACTAGTATAACAACTGCCGAGATTAGAATTACATGCCAACTACACTAGTATAACAACTGCCGAGATTAGAATTACATGCCAACTCCACTAGTATAGCAACTGCCGAGATTAGAATTACATGCCAACTGCACTAGTATAGCAACTGCCGAGATTAGAATTACATGCCAACTGCACTAGTATAACAACTGCCGAGATTAGAATTACATGCAACTCCACTAGTATAACAACTACTGAGATTAGAATTACATGGCAACCCAGCTAGTATAACAACTGCTGAGATTAGAATTACATGCCAATTCCACTAGTATAACAACTGCCGAGATTAGAATTACATGCCAACTACACTAGTATAACAACTGCCGAGATTAGAATTACATGCCAACTCCACTAGTATAACCACTGCCGAGATTAGAATTACATGCCATGTATTTACTGGTGAAAAGCTTTCCACCTGTTAGCTGTGATTATCAGTACTAGTAAATCAGTACTACAAATATTAACACAGATATTTATCAAGTCAAGGGCTGATTGACCCTGCTATTCTTAATGTTATATATAATGACTAAGTTTGTATATTCTCTAGATTTGCCGACATTTCATCAAGGCATCATAGTTCTGTTCTGGTAAGAAAACTAATTATTGAGTTGTTATTTTGTATTTCAAATCCATATATCAATTTCAATCCGCGGTTATACAGCCAAATGTCGGGGAGGGGGGCATGACCGGTTCTGTGCTTCCTGCTCTATATCATATTTAGTATAACAACTGCCGAGATTAGAATTACATTCCAATTCCACTAGTATAACAACTGCCGAGATTAGAATTACATGCCAACTCCACTAGTATAACAACTGCCGAGATTAGAATTACATGCCAACTCCACTAGTATAACAACTGCCGAGAGTAGAATTACATGCCAACTCCACTAGTATAACCACTGCCGAGATTAGAATTACATGCTAACTCCACTAGTATAACAACTACTGAGATTAGAATTACATGGCAACCCAGCTAGTATAACAACTGCTGAGATTAGAATTACATGCCAATTCCACTAGTATAACAACTGCCGAGATTAGAATTACATGCCAACTACACTAGTATAACAACTGCCGAGGTTAGAATTACATGCCATCTCCACTAGTATAGCAACTGCCGAGATTAGAATTACATGCCAACTGCACTAGTATAGCAACTGCCGAGATTAGAATTACATGCCAACTGCACTAGTATAACAACTGCCGAGATTAGAATTACATGCAACTCCACTAGTATAACAACTACTGAGATTAGAATTACATGGCAACCCAGCTAGTATAACAACTGCTGAGATTAGAATTACATGCCAATTCCACTAGTATAACAACTGCCGAGATTAGAATTACATGCCAACTACACTAGTATAACAACTGCCGAGATTAGAATTACATGCCAACTCCACTAGTATAACCACTGCCGAGATTAGAATTACATGCCATGTATTTACTGGTGAAAAGCTTTCCACCTGTTAGCTGTGATTATCAGTACTAGTAAATCAGTACTACAAATATTAACACAGATATTTATCAAGTCAAGGGCTGATTGACCCTGCTATTCTTAATGTTATATATAATGACTAAGTTTGTATATTCTCTAGATTTGCCGACATTTCATCAAGGCATCATAGTTCTGTTCTGGTAAGAAAACTAATTATTGAGTTGTTATTTTGTATTTCAAATCCATATATCAATTTCAATCAGCGGTTTTTATCTTTATACAGCCAAATGTCGGGGGGGGGGCATGACCGGTTCTGTGCTTCCTGCTCTATATCATATTTAGTATAACAACTGCCGAGATTAGAATTACATTCCAATTCCACTAGTATAACAACTGCCGAGATTAGAATTACATGCTAACGCCACTAGTATAACAACTGCCGAGATTAGAATTACATGCCAACTCCACTAGTATAACAACTGCCGAGATTAGAATTACATGCCAACTCCACTAGTATAACAACTGCCGAGATTAGAATTACATGCCAACTCCACTAGTATAACAACTGCCGAGATTAGAATTACATGCCAACTCCACTAGTATAACCACTGCCGAGATTAGAATTACATGCTAACTCCACTAGTATAACAACTACTGAGATTAGAATTACATGGCCCAACCCAGCTAGTATAACAACTGCTGAGATTAGAATTACATGCCAATTCCACTAGTATAACAACTGCCGAGATTAGAATTACATGCCAACTACACTAGTATAACAACTGCCGAGATTAGAATTACATGCCAACTCCACTAGTATAACCACTGCCGAGATTAGAATTACATGCCATGTATTTACTGGTGAAAAGCTTTCCACCTGTTAGCTGTGATTATCAGTACTAGTAAATCAGTACTACAAATATTAACACAGATATTTATCAAGTCAAGGGCTGATTGACCCTGCTATTCTTAATGTTATATATAATGACTAAGTTTGTATATTCTCTAGATTTGCCGACATTTCATCAAGGCATCATAGTTCTGTTCTGGTAAGAAAACTAATTATTGAGTTGTTATTTTGTATTTCAAATCCATATATCAATTTCAATCAGCGGTTTTTATCTTTATACAGCCAAATGTCGGGGGGGGGGGGCATGACCGGTTCTGCGCTCCCTGCTCTATATCATATTTAGTATAACAACTGCCGAGATTAGAATTACATTCCAATTCCACTAGTATAACAACTGCCGAGATTAGAATTACATGCTAACGCCACTAGTATAACAACTGCCGAGATTAGAATTACATGCCAACTCCACTAGTATAACAACTGCCGAGAGTAGAATTACATGCCAACTCCACTAGTATAACCACTGCCGAGATTAGAATTACATGCTAACTCCACTAGTATAACAACTACTGAGATTAGAATTACATGGCAACCCAGCTAGTATAACAACTGCTGAGATTAGAATTACATGCCAATTCCACTAGTATAACAACTGTCGAGATTAGAATTACATGCCAACTACACTAGTATAGCAACTGCCGAGATTAGAATTACATACCAACTGCACTAGTATAACAACTGCCGAGATTAGAATTACATGCAACTCCACTAGTATAACAACTGCTGAGAGTAGAATTACATGCCAACTCCACTAGTATAACCACTGCCGAGATTAGAATTACATGCTAACTCCACTAGTATAACAACTACTGAGATTAGAATTACATGGCAACCCAGCTAGTATAACAACTGCTGAGATTAGAATTACATGCCAATTCCACTAGTATAACAACTGCCGAGATTAGAATTACATGCCAACTACACTAGTATAACAACTGCCGAGATTAGAATTACATGCCAACTCCACTAGTATAACCACTGCCGAGATTAGAATTACATGCCATGTATTTACTGGTGAAAAGCTTTCCACCTGTTAGCTGTGATTATCAGTACTAGTAAATCAGTACTACAAATATTAACACAGATATTTATCAAGTCAAGGGCTGATTGACCCTGCTATTCTTAATGTTATATATAATGACTAAGTTTGTATATTCTCTAGATTTGCCGACATTTCATCAAGGCATCATAGTTCTGTTCTGGTAAGAAAACTAATTATTGAGTTGTTATTTTGTATTTCAAATCCATATATCAATTTCAATCAGCGGTTTTTATCTTTATACAGCCAAATGTCGGGGGGGGGGCATGACCGGTTCTGCGCTCCCTGCTCTATATCATATTTAGTATAACAACTGCCGAGATTAGAATTACATTCCAATTCCACTAGTATAACAACTGCCGAGATTAGAATTACATGCTAACGCCACTAGTATAACAACTGCCGAGATTAGAATTACATGCCAATTCCACTAGTATAACAACTGCCAAGATTATAATTACATGCCAACTCCACTAGTATAACAACTGCCGAGATTAGAATTACATGCCAACTCCACTAGTATAACAACTGCCGAGATTAGAATTACATGCCAACTCCACTAGTATAACAACTGCCGAGAGTAGAATTACATGCCAACTCCACCAGTATAACCACTGCCGAGATTAGAATTACATGCTAACTCCACTAGTATAACAACTACTGAGATTAGAATTACATGGCAACCCAGCTAGTATAACAACTGCTGAGATTAGAATTACATGCCAATTCCACTAGTATAACAACTGCCGAGATTAGAATTACATGCCAACTACACTAGTATAACAACTGCCGAGATTAGAATTACATGCCAACTCCACTAGTATAGCAACTGCCGAGATTAGAATTACATACCAACTGCACTAGTATAACAACTGCCGAGATTAGAATTACATGCAACTCCACTAGTATAACAACTGCCGAGATTAGAATTACATGCCAACTCCACTAGTATAACCACTGCCGAGATTAGAATTACATGCTAACTCCACTAGTATAACAACTACTGAGATTAGAATTACATGGCAACCCAGCTAGTATAACAACTGCTGAGATTAGAATTACATGCCAATTCCACTAGTATAACAACTGCCGAGATTAGAATTACATGCCAACTACACTAGTATAACAACTGCCGAGATTAGAATTACATGCCAACTCCACTAGTATAACCACTGCCGAGATTAGAATTACATGCCATGTATTTACTGGTGAAAAGCTTTCCACCTGTTAGCTGTGATTATCAGTACTAGTAAATCAGTACTACAAATATTAACACAGATATTTATCAAGTCAAGGGCTGATTGACCCTGCTATTCTTAATGTTATATATAATGACTAAGTTTGTATATTCTCTAGATTTGCCGACATTTCATCAAGGCATCATAGTTCTGTTCTGGTAAGAAAACTAATTATTGAGTTGTTATTTTGTATTTCAAATCCATATATCAATTTCAATCAGCGGTTTTTATCTTTATACAGCCAAATGTCGGGGGGGGGGCATGACCGGTTCTGCGCTCCCTGCTCTATATCATATTTAGTATAACAACTGCCGAGATTAGAATTACATTCCAATTCCACTAGTATAACAACTGCCGAGATTAGAATTACATGCCAACTACACTAGTATAACAACTGCCGAGATTAGAATTACATGCCAACTCCACTAGTATAACAACTGCCGAGATTAGAATTACATGCCAACTGCACTAGTATAACAACTGCCGAGATTAGAATTACATGCAACTCCACTAGTATAACAACTACTGAGATTAGAATTACATGGCAACCCAGCTAGTATAACAACTGCTGAGATTAGAATTACATGCCAATTCCACTAGTATAACAACTGCCGAGATTAGAATTACATGCCAACTACACTAGTATAACAACTGCCGAGATTAGAATTACATGCCAACTGCACTAGTATAACAACTGCCGAGATTAGAATTACATGCCAACTCCACTAGTATAGCAACTGCCGAGATTAGAATTACATGCCAACTGCACTAGTATAACAACTGCCGAGATTAGAATTACATGCAACTCCACTAGTATAACAACTACTGAGATTAGAATTACATGGCAACCCAGCTAGTATAACAACTGCTGAGATTAGAATTACATGCCAATTCCACTAGTATAACAACTGCCGAGATTAGAATTACATGCCAACTACACTAGTATAACAACTGCCGAGATTAGAATTACATGCCAACTCCACTAGTATAACCACTGCCGAGATTAGAATTACATGCCATGTATTTACTGGTGAAAAGCTTTCCACCTGTTAGCTGTGATTATCAGTACTAGTAAATCAGTACTACAAATATTAACACAGATATTTATCAAGTCAAGGGCTGATTGACCCTGCTATTCTTAATGTTATATATAATGGCTAAGTTTGTATATTCTCTAGATTTGCCGACATTTCATCAAGGCATCATAGTTCTGTTCTGGTAAGAAAACTAATTATTGAGTTGTTATTTTATATTTCAATTCCATATATCAATTTTAATCAGCGGTTTCATCTTTATACAGCCAAATGTCAGGGGGCATGACCGGTTCTGCGCTCCTGCTCTATATCATATTTAGTATAACAACTGCCAAGATTAGAATTACATGCCAACTCCACTAGTATAACAACTGCTGAGATTAGAATTACATGCTAACTCCACTATAGTAGAACAATTATTGCATGCCAACTCCACTAGTATAACAACTGCCGAGATTGGAATTACATGCCAATTCCACTAGTATAACAACTGCCGAGATTAGAATTACATGGCAACTCCACTAGTATAACAACTGCCGAGATTAGGATTACATGCCAACTCCACTAGTATAAGAACTACTAAGATAATTACATGCCAACTCCACTAGTATAACAACTGCCGAGATTAGAATTACATGCCAACTCCACTAGTGTAACAACTGCCGAGATTACAATTACATGCCAACTCCACTACTATAACAACTACTGAGATTATAATTACATGCCAACTCCACTAGTATAGCAACTGCCGAGATTAGAATTACATGCCAACTCCACTAGTATAACAACTGCCGAGATTAGAATTACATGCCAACTCCACTAGTATAACAACTGCCGAGATTAGAATTACATGCCAACTCCACTAGTATAACAACTACTGAGATTATAATTACATGCCAACTCCACTAGTATAACAACTGCTGAGATTAGAATTACATGCTAACTCCACTAGTATAACAACTGCCGAGATTAGAATTACATGCCAACTCCACCAGTATAACAACTGCTCAGATTAGAATTGCATGCCAACTCCACTAGTATAACAAATGCAGAGATTAGAATTACATGCCAACTCCACCAGTATAACAACTGCTCAGATTAGAATTGCATGCCAACTCCACTAGTATAACAAATGCAGAGATTAGAATTACATGCCAACTCCACTAGTATAACAACTGCCGAGATTAGAATAACATGCCAACTCCACTAGTATAACAACTGCCGAGATTATAATTACATGCCAACTGCACTAGTGTAACAACTGCCGAGATTAGAATTACATGCCAACTCCACTAGTATAACAACTACTGAGATTATAATTACATGCCAACCCCACTAGTATAACAACTGCCGAGATTAGAATTACATGCTAACTCCACTAGTATAACAACTGCCGAGATTAGAATTACATGCCAATTCCACTAGTATAACACAACTGCTCAGATTAGAATTACATGCCAACTCCACTAGTATAACAACTGCCGAGATTATAATTATATGCCCACTCCACTAGCATAACAACGGCCGAGATTAGAATTACATGCCATTCCACTAGTATAACAACTGCCAAGATTAGAATTACATGCCAAGTCCACTAGTATAACAACTGCTGAGATTATAATTACATGCCAACTCCACTAGTATAACAACTACTGAGATGAGAATGACATGCTAACTCCACCAGTATAACAACTACTGAGATTAGAATTACATGCCAACTCCACTAGTATAACAACTACTGAGATTAGAATTACATGCTAACTCCACTATAGTATAACAACTATTACATGCTAACTCCCCTGGTATAACAAATGCTGAGATTAGAATTACATGCTAACTCCACTAGTATAACAACTACTGGGATTAGAATTACATGCCAACCCCGCTAGTACAACAACTACTGAGATTAGAATTACATGCCAATGCCAATAGTATAACAACTGCTGAGATTAGAGTTACATGCCAACTTCACTAGTATAACAACTGCCGAGATTAGAATTACATGCCAACTCCACTAGTATAACAACTGCCGAGAGTATAATTACATGCCAACTGCACTAGTATAACAACTGCCGAGATTAGAATTACATGCAACTCCACTAGTATAACAACTACTGAGATTAGAATTACATGGCAACCCAGCTAGTATAACAACTGCTGAGATTAGAATTACATGCCAATTCCACTAGTATAACAACTGCCGAGATTAGAATTACATGCCAACTACACTAGTATAACAACTGCCGAGATTAGAATTACATGCCATGTATTTACTATTACATGCCATGTATTTACTGGTGAAAAGCTTTCCACCTGTTAGCTGTGATTATCAGTACTAGTAAATCAGTACTACAAATATTAACACAGATATTTATCAAGTCAAGGGCTGATTGACCCTGCTATTCTTAATGTTATATATAATGACTAAGTTTGTATATTCTCTAGATTTGCCGACATTTCATCAAGGCATCATAGTTCTGTTCTGGTAAGAAAACTAATTATTGAGTTGTTATTTTATATTTCAATTCCATATATCAATTTTAATCAGCGGTTTTTATCTTTATACAGCCAAATGTCAGGGGGGCATGACCGGTTCTGCGCTCCCTGCTCTATATCATATTTAGTATAACAACTGCCGAAATTAGAATTACATACCAACTCCACTAGTATAACAACTGCCGAGATTAGAATTACATGCTAACTCCACTATAGTATAACAATTATTGCATGCCAACTCCACTAGTATAACAACTGTCGAGATTGGAATTACATGCCAATTCCACTAGTATAACAACTGCCGAGATTAGAATTACATGGCAACTCCACTAGTATAACAACTGCTGAGATTAGGATTACATGCCAACTCCACTAGTGTAACAACTGCTGAGATTAGAATTACATGCCAACCCCACTAGTATAACAACTGCCGAGATTAGAATTACATGCCAACTCCACTAGTGTAACAACTGCCGAGATTACAATTACATGCCAACTCCACTAGTATAACAACCACTGAGATTATAATTACATGCCAACTCCACTAGTATAGCAACTGCCGAGATTAGAATTACGTGCCAACTCCACTAGTATAACAACTGTCGAGATTAGAATTACATGCCAACTCCACTAGTATAACAACTGCCGAGATTAGAATTACATGCCAACTCCACTAGTATAACAACTACTGAGATTATAATTACATGCCACCTCCACTAGTATAACAACTGCTGAGATTAGAATTACATGCTAACTCCACTAGTATAACAACTGCCGAGATTAGAATTACATGCCAACTCCACCAGTATAACAACTGCTCAGATTAGAATTGCATGCCAACTCCACTAGTATAACAAATGCAGAGATTAGAATTACATGCCAACTCCACCAGTATAAGAACTGCTCAGATTAGAATTGCATGCCAACTCCACTAGTATAACAAATGCAGAGATTAGAATTACATGCCAACTCCACTAGTAAAACAACTGCCGAGATTAGAATAACATGCCAACTCCACTAGTATAACAACTGCCGAGATTATAATTACATGCCAACTGCACTAGTGTAACAACTGCCGAGATTAGAATTACATGCCAACTCCACTAGTATAACAACTACTGAGATTATAATTACATGCCAACCCCACTAGTATAACAACTGCCGAGATTAGAATTACATGCTAACTCCACTAGTATAACAACTGCCGAGATTAGAATTACATGCCAATTCCACTAGTATAACACAACTGCTCAGATTAGAATTACATGCCAACTCCACTAGTATAACAACTGCCGAGATTATAATTATATGCCCACTCCACTAGCATAACAACGGCCGAGATTAGAATTACATGCCATTCCACTAGTATAACAACTGCCAAGATTAGAATTACATGCCAAGTCCACTAGTATAACAACTGCTGAGATTATAATTACATGCCAACTCCACTAGTATAACAACTACTGAGATGAGAATGACATGCTAACTCCACCAGTATAACAACTACTGAGATTAGAATTACATGCCAACTCCACTAGTATAACAACTACTGAGATTAGAATTACATGCTAACTCCACTATAGTATAACAACTATTACATGCTAACTCCCCTGGTATAACAAATGCTGAGATTAGAATTACATGCTAACTCCACTAGTATAACAACTACTGGGATTAGAATTACATGCCAACCCCGCTAGTACAACAACTACTGAGATTAGAATTACATGCCAATGCCAATAGTATAACAACTGCTGAGATTAGAGTTACATGCCAACTTCACCAGTATAACAACTACTGAGATTAGAATTACATGCCAACTCCACTAGTATAACAACTACTGAGATTAGAATTACATGCTAACTCCACTATAGTATAACAACTATTACATGCTAACTCCACTAGTATAACAAATGCTGAGATTAGAATTACATGCTAACTCCACTAGTATAACAACTACTGAGATTAGAATTACATGCTAACCCCGCTAGTATAACAACTGCCGAGATTATAATTACATGCCCACTCCACTAGTATAACAACTGCCGAGATTAGAATTACATGTCAATTCCACTAGTATAACAACTGCTGAGATTATAATTACATGCCAAGTCCACTAGTGTAACAACTGCCGAGATTAGAATTACATGCCAACTCCACTAGTATAACAACTGCCGCGATTAGAATTATAGTATAACCACTACTGAGATTATAATTACATGCCAACTCCACTAGTATAGCAACTGCTGAGATTAGAATCTCATGCCAACTCCACTAGTATAACAACTGCCGAGATTAGAATTACATGCCAACTCCACTAGTATAACAACTGCCGAGATTATAATTACATGCCAACTCCACTAGTATAACAACTGCCGAGATTAGAATTACATGGCAACTCCGCTAGTGTAACAACTGCCGAAATTAGAATTAGATGCCAACTCCACTAGTGTAACAACTGCCGAGATTAGAATTACATGCCAACTCCACTAGTATAACAACTACTGAGATTAGAAAATTTATACTAGTGGAGTTGCCAGTAGGCTGGGTAAACGTGTATGTATACACTTTGACAATAATATCAATATAAACTGTCATATGTGAACTATCTTGTTTTAACTATGTTAAAAATAACAACAAATATAGTGATAAAATACAGTTATGTATATAATGATATACAGATAGTAATACTCTATACTAATAGTATATCTATACTGCTATGTACATCGATCACTCAGTAGATGTTTAGTCAATTGAATTTCAACAAGAACAATATAACAAGAAATAATCAAAATGTCAAGTAGCTATTAAATGGCTCACAAGCTGATATTCTTAAGGCCTTGGTTTTGCCAATGACCATTTTGTCAGTACTTCACTCATGTCCAAACACTGAAATTGGGGAAGTCAGCATCAACTGATACGCTTTCTACGTTAAAGGAAGTGTTTTTCTTTGCTGATATGCAAACTTGATGACTTCTTCTGCACTGTCATTGTTTAACTCTGTGTTGTTGTCAACTATGGTCTTGAAGACTTCGAGTTCCGCTGCTAAAACGCCCGCATCTAAATCTTGCGGGAACGTTTCTGCTAGCTTCTTTACGTCTTCAGAGATGACGGCTCTTGCAAGGAAATCTGTAGAGTGCGTGCCACAGGAGCAATTACGTCCAATGTTGGTTGCATCTTGCCCCTAAACTGTGTTATAAGAGTATGCAAGACGCACGTGAATTTCTTCCTGTAATAATGACAAAAATTAAGTACTACTACATTGTGTGGATTGTCATCATATCGCACTGGTGCACGTCTTGCTCTGTTACGTCTTGCATACTCCTCTTCGGCATCGATACTGAATGATTCCTTTTCAATATAACACAGCTGCTGCTATCATGGAATCCATCTCTTCTTTTTTGTTATTTATTCTTTCCAAAGACTTCACGGTGCTTTTTGTAAGCTCCAAAGCATCTATGATGTTAATTTCTTCTTTCTGAAGTCCCTTACTCAAGAACTTCGTCTTGATCATAACGTTCTTCATCAACATTAGACTGACGATAAAGTCAAAGTTCTTCACCCTTTTCGGCAAGTCCGATATTGTTGCTTTGACCTTTGTATCCACTGCTGGCAGAGCCACAACTTCGTCTAAGGAATCAACAATAGCTTCAAGAGATGTCCACACCGCCTTGATTGATTCTGCCCTTGCTGTCCATCTTGTCTTGGAGAGACTCTTGAGTTGGATACAGTTCTCAATTGATTCCAAATGCTTGGCTAATACAGCATGTCGTTTTGTACTTCCTGAGAAAACACATAGAGTTATTGCAGCACGTTGAAAAGTTCTTGAATAATATGACTGCTTTCACATGCGTGCTCAACCACCGTGGTGGTTCTGTGCGCTTGGCAAGGAATGTGTGCCACCTCCCTGTGCTTCCCTGGCATGTTGGAGGCGAAATCATAGGACTGGAAGAGCAGATTTGAAGTGTTCAAACCGCTGTCTTCTAAGGACTTAATAATATCACTGGCTTGCCAATTCCTGTCTTATCGGTTGTTTCTTTAACTTCAGCGACAGCCAAACGATCCTTCTTGGATGTGTCAGGCGTTGTATCGGCCATAACGGAAAACATCTTGGAATTATGTACTTCTTCTTTCACCTAGCATCGAATATTATTCGCCAAAATATCGATCATCTCGTTTTGAGAGTCGTGACTCATGTAAGTCACATGGTATGGTCGCAACCGTGAATCGTTGAGCCACTGCTTCAGTCTTGGACACTGCCTTGCTAACAGTTGGCCAACAGGAAAGAAATCAAAAGCGATACCTGCAGTGCCAACAGACATCGGTTTTCTGAAAAATTAAAAACTGTGAACTTTAGTTCAGTTTTGTATCAGTTCTCGTGTAAACAGAAATACGAACTTTTGGGCCGTGCCTTGAGTGATGTTATGGACGAAACTTTACCATACAAGACTGTTAAAACTTATTCTCTGGATAAACCTTGGATATCTGCGGAGATAAAACAAGCTATAGCTGATCGACAGAAAGTTTGGAAGTCTTTAGGGCCACAATCGCCAGAGTTTCGATCATTGAGAAATAAGCTAAATCGGTTGGTGAAAAGAACAAAACAACGCTATCTTAAGAACAAAATCAAGCAATGTGGAACAGCTAATACTCGACAGTGGTGGAAAGAAGTGAAACGCCTTGCTGGATTGAACAATACTAGCCAAGTGACTAGCATTCTTTATAATGATTGTTTGTTTGAAGGCGTTGACCTTGCCGACTAAATTAACGATTGCTTTATTCAGGTGACTACTAATATGCGGAACTATCTGTGCAACCTACTATCACTGAAGTACCGGATAAATACAGAGTTACTGTAGACGATGTTAAGTTAGAATTATCTCGTATTAATCCACGTAAAGCCACAATTTTCCGAATTGGATTTTGAAGAACTTCTTAGAAATTCTAAGTCTTCCGCTCTGTTCTATTTTCAATGCATCGATTGAAGAAGCTTATTTACCAACAATATGGAAATCAGCTGACGTCATACCCTCCCCCAAAACAACTCCAGTTAAGGATGCCGCCACCGATCTGAGACCAATTTCATTAACGCCCGTATTGAGCAAGATTGGAGAGTCTTTTATTTACAGGTGGTTGTTAGATTCAATTGAAGATAGAATAGACCCGAATCAATTTGGTGTTATAAATAACTCGTGTACCACCGACGCCTTAATGCTTATGATTCACTGTTGGTTTCAAGCTCTGGATGGAACTGGATCATTAGTTCGAGTGTGCTTATTAGATTTTTCAAAGGCATTCGACAAAATTGACCATAATGTACTTATAAATAAGTTTAGTGATATGAATATTCATCCTGTATTGGTCAATTGGATTATTGCATTTTTATCTGGTCGCCATCAACGTGTGAAATTGGGGGGATGTACATCTAGTTGGATCAGTGTGAAGGCGGGAGTACCTCAGGGGACTAAGCTTGGGCCATTATTGTTCCTGATTATGATTAACGATTTCAAACCAACCAATGATATCATAAAATTTGTTGATGATTCTTTAATTTTTGAAGTCGTTTTACAGAATACAGGGTCTAAACTGGACCAAACTTTATCTAAAACCAGCGAGTGGGTCGAGCATAACTACATGGAATTAAATGGCAAAAAACAAAAATATGAGTTCGATTTTGGTAATCAGTTAACGATTAACAACGAGCCTGTTAGAGTTGTCAATAAGGCAAAACGTTTGGGTATTACCATCTCAGATGAATTAACATGGAATGATCACATTCACGATATCTGTTCTAAAGCTAGTAAACGCTTATATTTCCTAAGAATCCTGCAACGAGCGGGTTTTGATGATGTGGATTTAGTAAAAGTTTTTTGCTGTTACATTCGGCCAGTTTTGGAATATGCTTGCCCTATATGGCATTCTTGTATCCCTGAATATTTATGTGAACAGGTTGAATCAGTTCAAAAACGAGCCCTCCGGATTATATGCAAGAATTTGTCATATTCAGAAAACAGGAAGACTACTGCATTAATGACACTAAAGGATCGAAGAGAGACATTATGTCGTAAATATTTTAATCGGATAAACATGCCAAGTAATCGCCTTTTTAATATTTTACCATCTAGTAGTACCATCTAGTAGTACCATCTAGTAGTATTTTGGCATCAATATAATTTACGTAATGACGGTCTTCCGTCTATTAAAGCCAAAACTGAGCGTTTTAGAAATAGTTTCATTCCATACGCAATTAGAACATATTCGTAGTTTTAGATTAAAATTTTAATCATTTTTATACTCTTCTTATAGCTTAATTTTAACAAAGTTTTATATATATAATTATGTAGCTATGTATAATGTAAGAACGTGTAATTCAATCCTTGATTGCTAAACGTTTAATTATTAATAAAAATCGAATAATAAAAAAAATTAAAAAAATCGAATGTGCGTCTTTGCATATTTTTCGGGTTAGTTCCGCTGCATTTGTCAAAAGTGTTTCTATCAATGGACAATTATCACCTTTAACTTCTTCTACTAGGTTTGATGCTAGATTCTGCAGCACATGTCGTCCAATCAACGTGTTCATCGTCTGCGGCAGACTCTGCGTCAGATTTGTTTTCTGAAGATTGTATTAAGAGGTTTTCTGCACCGTTGGATGATACAGCACTGGAAGTCGCTGAAGTTATTGACGTTTCAATAGATGGCAGCTCAGCGTCTGATAGTATACCGCTACTAGCTAAACCAGGTCCAGGTTCGGTCAGCAAAATTGTTGCGGAAGAGATCGTATTTCGGCGGAAAGTGGCGGCGCACTGTGGGATTATTATCAGGTGGCCTTCCGACAATACAACTTACATAATGCGAGATGGTGTTGGTGAGCTACTGCTTAGATGTTTAGATTCAATACAAGCTTTCTTTGCTGCTTCAAATGGGTTTAGTGGTGCATTGGCAACCTTGTATGAAATACATTTGTGTTGCTTTACAATAGCATTATGGAATGTTCTGTTACATGTAGTGCGATAGTCGTCGTCAAACTGGCTATGGCATAATAAGCATTCTAATATGACTTTTTAGTGCAAAGTTTCTTCGAAACTTTGCAATATTGTGATGAGTGGCGAAAATTCAAACGAGTCAGTCATTCATTCAATCATAGTGTAAACTTTCCGGGGGGTGCACCAATCTATGTTTCTTTTTAAATTTCATTAACATTTAGTGATTTAGTGCTTCAAGACAGGGCTTCACATTTTTCTTTAAATATTCTTTTGATCTTATGGCGACTTTACACAAACTATGCTGAATTAGAGTCTTTATATTGAACTTGAAACATTTGCTGAAGACGTTGAATTGACATTAGATTGGCGACTTTTCCCCCGGAACACGCGATTTTTTGTGCAATCACAAATGCACGTGCGCTATCAAGTGCGTGGCTGCGAGGTGACTGCGAGATTCGTAGTTTCGTACACGTGCCGTGTAGCGAGTCTAGCGACAAGAACATCATATCAAATTATCAATATATATTATATAGTATAACTATAAGTATGTCGATGAACCGGAGAGAAATCAGTCATTATAACTGACTTAGCCTACTAACTTGCCTTCAGTACTGGATAATACACGGGAAGGATTGTAGAAATTCACTTATTTTCGCTTCCCGAGCATTATTATTTGACATTTGCTTTCGAGAATATGATGATGACAAAATATTTATTAAAAGACTGTATCTCAAATGCGAATTTTGCAGATTATATAAATGATAAGGAAGGTAAATGTGGTAGCAGTTTAAAGGCTATATTATTTCAAATACAACTATAGCCTTATTAACTATAGGGGCAATGCCAATGTCAATAAACTTGTGCAAGTCGATGGCTGGATATATAGTATACTTGCAGTATTCGATCTGTATTATGAACTATCAAAACAGTGTTGACTATAGTATCCGATTTATAACTATAGTATCCGATTTATATTATAACCTCTATGGTATAAAACGGGATCATATAAACGTGCTGCAAAGCCTGCAGTCCCAATAGTCGTGTTAATTTAAACTTTACAGTATACCTTGAATTGATGGGATATAATTGTATTGGGATGTATAATGATATAAATAATTACGTTTGAAGTGTGAATGTAAACAACAGTACTGTTTATATATGCATTGTCATTGACATTGTTAGGAAAACGAAAGTTTAAACAGTATTTCCGCTTTGAAAAAAATCCTCTTAAAAATTGTGTCGGTGTTCTAGTTGAAGGCAGTGGCCGACTATACACACTTTGTTTTTATACTATTTCACCAAACAATTCAGATTTCCGACTTGGACTTACTTAACTTGGGCTAATATATAATAGCCGCCCATGTGCAAAATTTGAAGTGACAGTCCGGAATTATAGAGTACAAACATATACAGTAGAGTCATATTACTGTAAACAAAATTTTCAACACAACATTTAATAATATGAACCCACTAAACTATATCATACATGTAACTACTCTTTGTCCTTCTATAACTTAATACTGAGTATAAGTCATAAACATAACGATTAACGAATGTTTTTCTTTCAACACAACGACAACGTAATATTTACTGTAACTATTCATCCACAACATTCATTGCCTTGATAACTTTGTCCTCTCTCAAGATTACAAATAAAATCTTTTTTACTAAAAGCAAAGTTTCAATGATCATTTTCTTGGAAAGCTTGGTAGGGTCCGTCTCTTGTTACAAGTAATTATAAATGGGGCATAATTTGCCTGCGTATGTTTACGCTTGACGTTAAAAAACACGATTTTCAAAAGCGAAGTTAATAATAGGCCTTCGAAAAACGAATGTCATGAGAACTTGAAAATCTTGACATATAAATACTGCTAGCTATAATTCCATGCATGACTCATCTATTTACGTCAGCAATATAAAATACGCATACGCTTCCCACGGCGAATTGTGAAATATTCTTTATCTGTAGGATTAAGGAGAGATTTTCCTGAAACATTACTTGCATTTACTTGTAAATTATGGTGTTACAGGATCCAAAATTCAACAAAAATATGTCTTCGCCGCAGAGTACTTCAGTGCTTCCATATTAATCTTTCGTTTTTCTTACTGAATTTCCCCCCATTTTCACTCCCATTTTCCTCAAAATTTATGGCTCTTTGAAACTTTGCACAATCCTTGGATCCCTAGTTTTTTGTTTGCGAGACTTATTTGGGTATTTTTGTGGTTGATCCATCACGTCATCAGCCAAGACGTATCGCTACGGTATCGATCTACGACGCGAATGCTTGACGACGCGCCTTCAAAACAAAGAAATATTAAATGCAACACTGTCAACACAAAATCCATGAATAATAAATAGTACTTAATAAGTTGTCTCTCTGTGTTTTCGCTACAGCGTTGTCATTCTCAAGACACAACCATAGGTCCAAATGACGCGTTTTTGCGTCTTATAGTTATAGTTATAGCTTGTCACTACTAATGTATGTGGGAGTCAATGTGTGCATGCATGGCTTTGTTTGCGTTGTTTACGCGAAGTTTATTACGATGACGACAAAAAAAAACAAAAATTGTTTACTCAACAAAAGAGCTGAAATAATTTCGCGTAAACAACGCAAACAAAGCCATGCATGCACACATTGTCTCCCACATACACCCCCACGCTCCGGCAGGAAGTATATAAGCGGTCATTTCTTTCCATACTTGTAAACTGCCTGATGATTCTTTTACAGATGAAACAGCCTGTTGAGCACTCTGGCCCCAAGACACTTCACGCATGTCTGGATGCGCATGTGTCTGAGTATTGTACCACATGCGCTTGGTGAGGGCAAGAGTATGGTGTATAAATACGAAGTCACTCGCATCTAGACTGCGTTACAAGCTGCACTGACGAGCCGTTGAACGGCGAAACATGCATGTCTGCAGATTTGACTATATATATATATATATATATATTCCACAGACTTTTCAACTACTAAGTTATATATTTAAGTTAACGTTTAGTTTAATTTCAAATAATTCAATCTTTGTATTCAACAATTCCGTCAATTCGGTTCATTATCCGTCCATATCCAAACTGCTCAAATCCGCTCATTGTTTTTTTTGTTAGCAGTTTCGTGCTTTTGTTGCATATTTACTGTCTGAAGAGCTCAATCAGAGGCACCCCCCCCCCCAATTATCTCCTGAACTGTTCATGTGAAAAGTTGGAATCCAGGCACAAAGTGGGGTGAGGGGGCATTGTCTGGAATAACAATAAAAATGGTTATGATTTTGCTCAGAACTCGTCTCAGAATGCATGAGATGCTGTTCTACAGACCCTAGAAATTCATAATTTCCCCGGGGGAGCATGCCCCTAAGGCCCTAACATTCTCGCGCCAATGGCGCTCGTGTTCTGAATCTATCGATGTTTTGCCCCGCAAAGTCAACACCCTGGCTACAAAGTCTACACCTGGCAGCCTTATCTCCCAATTTTCTTTGTTTTGTGCAGCCATAGTATAGCACCCAGCTCCCGGAATTAACATGTAGTAAAACATTCTTAAATGTAACACACAAATATACCTCAAGGATTGAGATCCTCAGCATTGGGCTTGATTGGTATTTAATGCAATGAAAATACGCATCACAACGACATTTGAGTTATTAATGACCTTTAATGTATAATTTAACAGAACAACCATATTGTAAAGAGCAATGTCTAAACTTGCATATTGATTATTGACTAATTGTCCTCTTGGTGATTGAGGCTTCAAAACATCAAAAATTTATTTCGAATTTGTATTGTCTTAAATACACCTGGGGCCGGTTGTTCAAAAGACGATTAACGCTAACCCAGGGTTAAAATTTCCTAACTCAGAGTTAACTTTTAACCCAGGGTTAGTTTGCATTGCACAAAGCTCGATTAATCGTAGCCCAGTGTTAAATTTAACCCGTCTCGCTAGGTGGGTTAAATTGCTAATCGGCCGATAACTCGCAAAAATGGACGTCAAAACACGTAAACATGTAAAATTGTCGTGAAACAAAGAGTACAAAGATTTTATGGATGAAAACCAAACTCAAACAGTAAATTCTAAGTCTATATATGAATACTATTGAGATTCTTATTCGTCCTGTATGAGCCCATTGAATTGATTTACCTACATGCTGGCATTAACATTAAAGACACGACAACTTTCTATCCGAACATTTCTTTTGGATTGCCATGTTCTAAGCATGGACATCATAGTTACTGTGAAACTACTTCAGCCAATTTTAGAAAAGAAATATAAACTACGTCTATGCTATAGCCATATTAAAATGGTTATCAAAATATAGTTTGGTATAAAACCGTAAACAAGATTTTGTACAGTAAAATGAATCACTTCACGAAAGCTTTGAATTTCCATCTTTCAATACACCAAGAAGAACCTGCAGTTTCTAAGCCTTCAGGTTTCCTCCAAAAAAATATTTAGTCGGAAAGCATATTTGTTTTGCGAAATAATTCGGTTGCCAGCAGTTTTACAACTTCCCATTGCTGTTCTTGAACATCACAAATTCTTGTACATCTAATGCCTGCAGATGCAGTGTATTACTAACAAGCATTGTTTTTTTCAAAGCTGTAAATCAACTTAACTTTGGTTTCTTTGTCTGTTTTCATGTTTTGTTAGGATCTACTGCAACACGCATGCGTAGAAAATTGTTTTTCAACTTTACAAAAAATTGGAATTTCATTTGATTGACTGCCATTTATAGTCTACTTTTGTTCTCAAACTTAATTATTCAAGCACTGCCTAAAATTCCAAAATTGATTGCTTATATTTATAATAAACAAATTTAATTTTATAGTTGAATTCTAATTCTCATTTGTTTGGTCTATATGGACGACTTTGATGAAGTATTATACATCTCAAAACTTTCTAAAATGCTTATAGTTCAATCATGTCTACATAGTTCAATTTCAGTCGCTTCTGTCATGTTTTGACGCACGCTTTTCATATTAGATATATATTTTAACATAGATTTAATCTTGGGTTAAATGTCTTAACCCAGCGTTAACTAATCGCACCGATAGCCGACCTTTGAGCAACGCCAAATTAACCCAGGATTAGTTAACCAAGGCTTAAGGATTTTTAACCCTGGGTTAGCGCTAATCCTATGTTAAGTTAATCGCCTTTTGAACAACCGGCCCCTGAAACGCAATAATACAAAACTACTTTGAACATCTATGTACAGATATTTTCAAAGCAACTTTGGCCACAAAACATATGGTATACATTTCATCTCGCATTTCCTTTCAAATACAGCACATCAGATAATATTATGGCAATGACATGGCTACCTTTTTTAGTTTTATTCTTAAGCAATGTTGTAAGCACAACTCAGCTAGCCAAAGAGCCGAAATACTTTCAAACTAAAGTCTTGGCTATAAATAAATTTGCCAGCCCAAGCACATGTCACGTTTAAAATATGACACAGTAATAAATGCACTTCAAATCGCCGAGATCGGTCTCGCGCAGGCTTATTAAACCTACATACTCGCTCAAAAACGGTAACCAATTACTGCTGTGATACTGCAAGTAGTAACTGATTGTTTTATTTTTAAAAACCGAATTGAATTACATTGTAATCTGTAGAGTATAGTGCTGTGTTCGGAGGTCTGTCGACGGGCTCTGATATTTCTTCAAAATCGGTGGTCAAAAAAACAAATTACTTACTTACGAGTTAGTTTCTTTCAACATTCATGCAGGTTGTAGGTTGTTGAAATTAGTAGGTTGAGGAAATTTTCGCCTTCCAGCCTTCGAAGCACTGAGTGCAAACTGCCTTGATACATAATTGTATTTGTAGTATATTCTTTGCGCATTGTTGGTACGAGTCCTGCAATATAATTTGGGTTGCATAAACCGAGGGGAAAATCACTGATTTAACTCGTACACCTTCAGAAATATCACAAAAAAATTTGCAAATAATAGACAAATCATAAAAATGTAGAAAAATTACATAGAAATCGAAAAAAATCACATGTTTTTTTAATCTCGTACACTTTTTAGGAGTGATTTGCCTCTCGGCATAAACGTTTTTTCTATAATAAATCTAAGCTACTAATTTACAACAATTTCTTCGTGGTGCTTCTTTCAGAGACCAAACTGAAAAAAAGAATAGGGGCTTCCAATCGAGTTGGTTTATATAAGCTGCGCGCTGCATTGTGGTTCTTTCAATTGGAACCACAATGCATTGCGTATCTAGCAGATTGAGATTTTGCCTAGTTATATCAAATTAGTCTGCTGCCTTGCTCGCTCGTTCAGAATATGCTGGTCAGAGATAATCTTTGTGCTATATACAGCAAATATTCGACAAAATGTTCCATTCTATTAGCCAACTCAAGTTTTGAACGTAATTTTCATCTGCGATGTGCCAAGCTCACTTTTTATACAAGACAAGCAAAAAACGAAGATTCAGTTTAGTCCGAAATACGATCTTTAATGGTAAAAATATTCAAAAATGTGTCTCAATGCTCGCAATTGAGCCGTTTGCAGCTAGCTATCTTTAATGTCACAATAACTGACTCCGAATTCAAAAATCATGTCGCCATTTGCAAGTCCAAAGCCATAAATCAATTTTCTACATTACGCATATACGACCATCAGTCAAGGCCGCCTAACATAACATATATATTTTTGAGCAATCTCTTAATCGAAAATAACTACAACAACTGGACTACACTTTCACTAATTTCAGGTTATTTGGATGACACTGAAGTTGAAGTTATATTGCGAGACAGTATTTTCAGGAATAATTCGATAGCTCTTCGGGTTTCTATGGTTCTATTTTAGTAAACCTCCTCCTGCCAAGTTTCTAACAATAATTAATGAAAATAATATGTTCGTTAATAATTTCCGAAACGGCGAGAGTTACATTTTTTAATTCCTATTTTGAAAACCGGCAAACTACAGAATTGTCCAATCAGCTGTTTGCGTCAGGAAATAGACCGGTTAGTTTTGTTGCCGAGAATACGTTTAATTTAGTCGCCTTGAAGGGGAGACAGTCAGTTTTTATTCGCATACCAATCGCTTTGAACACTGGGGTGATAATGAGAAAGAATTTTAAGATTTTATGTCCGCAGGGCTACAAATTAAACCAGCAGCGAGAGTGTAGTTATCAACAATGGATACAAGTGTTACTATATCAATGTACAATGTGAACAGTGTCCAACGAAAACGTACACACTCGAAAGAGGCGAGCTAATTTTCAGTAAGGACTGTGATAGTGGACTGGTGACAGCCAAACCAAACTTTTGGGGTTACAAAAATAAGATGAAAATCCTCTTTGTTCGATGTCCACTCGGGTACTGCTGCGAGCCCGATGATTGCGCCACCTATGATAGTTGCCATGGAAACAGATCTGGTACACTTTGTGGGCAATGTCCAGAAAGAATGTCGGAAAGTTTGTTCTCCACACAATGTATATCAAACACAGAATGTTCTTTGAACTATATTTCTATTCTTGGCACAATTACAATGCTAGTTCTATATATCCTCTTCTTCCTTTATCATAAAGAAATTTTGAGCTTTCTTTTAAAAACTATATTTAGTAAACGCTTGTCATTCTCAATACGTAACAGAAACGAGCAAATGAGCAATTTTAGCACCGATGATAATACCTCTTCACCCAATGGGATTATTAAGATATTCTTCTACTGCTATCAAGTTTGTAATTTGCTAAGGAGCTCTGTAGGTTCTCATTCATAATTTTGAGAATGTTATCTCAAGGGTAATGAATATGGTTTTGGTTAACTTTCCATCTATCAATTGCCCCTTGCTGTTCTTTGTCTATGGTTTTGGTTAACTTTCCATCTATCAATTGCCCCTTGCTGTTCTTTGTCTTCTTTTTTTGATAAGCAAGTTGTTTAGTATCTTTAAAATATTTGAAAGTGTCAGGGATAGAGGAACAGCGTTGCAATATATTACAACTAGGTCCGATAGGGATGGTACAGGTACAAAATTATCATTTCCTCAACGAATTGCTTCGGCGTTCACATCCATTTCTTTATTAATGTACGCTTCCTCAACCCAACTCTGTATCCCCCTCCTTCACTGTGTACCTGTTAGTGGCACTCAAAACTTGAACGTTGAAAGAAAACACGAAGACGAAACTCATGAAAACTGGCAAGAAACTCACAAAAAAACATAGTTTCTGTAAAAATGTACACGATATTTTTTAAATATGGCAGCAGAGAAGCATAAGTATGAAAGGTTTTGGCCTGGTTTTCTGGTGTTCAGTGTTGCTTCGACAAGTGTTTACTTGCTTTGCCCATAAAAAACTCATAAAGTGAATCATGCATGCAGTGAATGCACTTGTTGTGACTTCGATCAACGCTTTCTACTAAAACTGGACAATGAACAAGGTATGCTGTAATTTTTTTCTGGTCGTTTCACGATAAAAAACATATAGCCTCAACTTTGTTTGCCAAGGGCCAAGGCTTTAATATTTTTTGTTTACAATATGTATACGAAAAGTACTTTAACAAATGGGAATAAAAATCATGTTTTCACTACAGTTGGTCCATGTTTTTAAGTTATATGTGTGGAGAAAAGTTTTTTCTTCTATGATATCTGTTTAAACTGCATTTTTTTAAACTTTATTGTGGCCAAATACTGAAATACATGCGCATTTATTTAAAACAAATGTATTAGTGTTCTCGGCGCATCGTGCTTAGTATGAAGCCTTTAAAGTTGATGCAATTTATTTTTGTACTCTAACTATCGTTAGGCTAGCTTTTTGAACTTTTTGGGTAGATTTTTTAATCTAAAAATTGTTCCACTCCTGTGTTTTGATGCATAATCTAGAGCGGGCCGGATGAGTTTCAGAGAAGGCCGGATGCAAAAATCCGGACCGCTCTGAAACGCTCGCTAGCTATTTTCATAGATAAAAAATAAAAAAAGTTATCAAACATTTCAATATTTTCTTTTTGCTTTCATGAGTTCTTCGATACTTCCATTTTGTCTTGTTCCTGTTCTCGGATCGTATCTTCTAAAGTTTGACCCAATTGGTGTTAAACAATTTTGTGCGCCATGTATCTTACCTCTTCCATTTTGCTTTTTTTGGTAGTATCTGTTGCCTAAGGACTGTCGTTGTTGAAATCAGGGAACGCATAATACCATAGAACAAAACAATGATGCAGGAAGACATGAACAAGTTAGTAACGAAACGCAAAGCCTTAGTAGTGAAGAGATTACTTTTGCCTACACTGATAGCAATGAAAGAACTTCTAAGAGAAATGAATCAGCCATACTCAGTGTTTTGCTTGGTCCATTTAGACAGCACCGAGCATTTACGTGTTTTCCTTCTGCACATGTTTCTTGGGAGGGTTTTCTTATATTTAGAAGATTGGTTTTGATATTGTGTTGACTTTCGTCTACGACATTCAGCTGAGACTGTTTCTAACCTTGACATTATGTCAGGGCTTTTTTTAAGAAATCGTTAGTGGGGGGGGGCATCATCGAAAGGGGACGTAACAAATAGGTGGTGTATTACAGGTGTGGGAAGGTGAAGGGGGGTCTGGGGTCCTCCTCCAGAAATTTTTTGTATTCTTGAGTCTCTGTGGCTTGATTTCCTGCATTTTCAGAGAAAATGTTTTATATATCCCATCTTTCCTTTTTTTCTAAAAACTCAGTTTTTCCCCCTTTTTTGCTTATACTTTGGAAAAAGGGACCTTCACTGGGGCAAACTAGCTTACTGGGAACATGGGGCTGGGGTGGCTTTTGCCCCTCCAGTACATTAGTTAGAAAAGGCCCTGTATTATGTGTTGCCATTCTAATCTTCCATATGTTTGTTAATCCTTTTAGGAGAAAACGTGACAATGTGCTGGAATCTTTTTCTCCCGGCACACACGTAGTCCTGTGTGGTTTGATTTTAATAAAAGCTCTGTATTATGGTGAAGAGTTTTCTTCTTTTTCAAGAAGTTTGCCTTTGTTGAATGTAATCGAAAATATTCTTATAGTCGCTCCATTGTCAATAATGATCATTGTTGTTACTTTTTCTATTGTTATAAAGTTGGTATTTGGTTTAAAGCTCTGTATAATAGTTATATTTCGAAAAGTAAGGGGGGCAGTTTAGGCCAGGAAGATCGGACTAATTAAAAGACTATATATTGCATACAATATACGCGATATAAAACATGAGTGTGTGATTAAATTAATTCATTTTACGTATTTAACCTATATCCTTTTGTTAATTGTGTTAATTAAAGATAAAATGTTATGGAAATATTGGATGCATCTGTTTTAGCCCTGTAAATAGCCAATGTCAGACTATGGAAGACATTTTCAAATGGACACGTAAAGAGTTAGTAGTTTAATTTGGTGCTAGATGCTAGTTTTGACGATAGTTATAGGACGTAATATTTAGTACAATGAAATACCAGTATCAGGGCGGCAGAGCTGAGGGACAATGAGGCATCTGGCCCGAACATTACGGACCCACAATGGAGTTGCGTTTCATTACATTCCCCTTTCCTTTCCTTTCCCTCCCTCCTATTTGTACTCTCCCCATCACAGCCCCGCTAGGCAGGCTAGATAAATTATGACATTTTAACCGCCATGGTTCGTGGTGAATGAAGCGTTTGTATCAGGTTCCCAGCAAAATCCATTGGACAGTGGCTTCAAATCCATCAACAATCGTTGAAGGACTGGGAGTGTATCTAGATTGTAGAAGCGTTATAATATTCAATGAGGAATTCCGTCTTGCTCTAAGACAGGTGATTTATTGAAAAATACTTAAATGCTCTAGAATAAACATACACATTGCATTTCACATCACTAATAAGACAAGCGAAAAGAAAACAAGACGAAACACCACTTTTGATTAAACATCAATCCTAACGAAGATTTCACATATGATTTCACATGTGCATGGAAATGCCTTTTCACATGTGAACTGTTCCACTTCCACAAATGAAATAGTAATTTAAGGGCTGTTTTCCATAAGGTCGTTTTGCCCGCGCAGGCGAAGCGACCGATTCGAGTTACGTGAATAATCAGTCAGGCGAAGAAAGTTAAATGTAGTTGTGTTGGAATGCGACGTTCTCGAAGGAGATTACCCCAGATCTGACATGCAATAACTATTGCAAAAAGCTCCTGCCAAGATCAAATTATGCCAGGTTTACCTAGTGCTTGATGGTTCCCGTTTTCCCTGAAACCACTTCTTACCAAAACTCCTCCCAAAGCCTAGTGTACCTGATGCATCAGTGTGTAGATCTAAAGTATTGGAATCGTGCCATCTTGATGACAGGAAACAAATTTGCCCCGTTCCAATTGGAAATTAAGTGTTTCCACATGTGAAGGTCTTGAAAGAAACCTGAGTTAAGCTTGATATGCTGCTTTTTGACGTTTCGTGGTAGATGAATCATGCGTTGTAGAAAGGGCCTCCCTGGAGGTATCACTTTACATGCAAAATTTAGAGTACCTATTAGGGACTGCAATTCTCTTAGCGTACAAGACCGTCGTTGTTGAAATTGCTCAAAAATAGCATGCGTAATATTTAGTACAATGAAATACCAGTATCAGGGCGGCAGAGCTGAGGGACAATGAGGCATTTGGCCCGAACATTACGGACCCACAATGAAGTTGCGTTTCATTACATTCCCCTTTCCCTCCCTCCTATTTTTACTCTCCCCATTACAGCCAGACTAGATAAATTATGACATTTTAACCGCCATGGTTCGTGGTGAATGAAGCGTTTGTATCAGGTTCCCAGCAAAATCCATTGGACAGTGGCTTCAAATCCATCAACAATCGTTGAAGGACTGGGAGTGTATCTAGATTGTAGAAGCGTTATAATATTCAATGAGGAATTCCGTCTTCCTCTAAGACAGGTGATTTATTGAAAAATACTTAAATGCTCTAGAATAAACATACACATTGCATTTCACATCACTAATAAGACAAGCGAAAAGAAAACAAGACGAAACACCACTTTTGATTAAACATCGATCCTAACGAAGATTTCACATATGATTTCACATGTGCATGGAAATGCCTTTTCACATGTGAACTGTTCCACTTCCACAAATGAAATAGTAATTTAAGGGCTGTTTTCCATACGGTCGTTTTGCCCGCGCAGGCGAAGCGACCGATTCGAGTTACGTGAATAATCAGTCACGCGAAGAAAGTTAAATGTAGTTGTGTTGGAATGCGACGTTCTCGAAGGAGATTACCCCAGATCTAACTATTGCAAAAAGCTCCTACCAAGATCAACTTATGCCAGGTTTACCTAGTGCTTGATGGTTCCCGTTTTCCCTGAAACCACTTCTTACCAAAACTCCTCCCAAAGCCTAGTGTACCTGATGCATCAGTGTGTAGATCTAAAGTATTGGAATCGTGCCAGCTTGATGACAGGAAACAAATTTGCCCCGTTCCAATTGGAAATTAACTGTTTCCACATGTGAAGGTCTTGAAAGAAACCTGAGTTAAGCTTGATATGCTGCTTTTTGACGTTTCGTGGTAGATGAATCATGCGTTGTAGAAAGGGCCTTCCTGGAGGTATCACTTTACATGCAAAATTTAGAGTACCTATTAGGGACTGCAATTCTCTTAGCGTACAAGACCGTCGTTGTTGAAATTGCTCAAAAATAGCATGCAGTCGCTCGATTTTGTCTGGAGGGAGCCGAGCTTGCATTTTTATAGTGTCTAACAGAATACCCATAAACTCGATTACCTTTGAGGGGCCTTGTGTTTTCCCTGGGACTATTGGAATCTTAATAGTTTGAAATATTGACAGCATGTGTGTTAAGCTGGTCTGGCAAATACTATGATATGGAGACATTGGTGCTGGTGGCTCAATTATGAGGAAATCATCAAGGATATGAGATATAAAGGAGATGTAATATTTATTGAGCAAAATCCATTCTAAGGCATCTGAGAGTTGGTTAAAGATGGATGGAGCACTGCGTAGACCAAACGGGAGAACTTTATCATAGTAATATTTCCCGTCCCAACACATACCCAAAAGCTCATAGTCATCTGGGTGGATAGGTACTAATCTAAAAGCTGATTCAATGTCAGTTTTGGCTAGAAAGCAACCGGGGCCAAAGCGCATAATACCCTCAATAGCATCATCTATAGTTACATACTGGAGACTGAAATCCTCTTTTGAAATGCTATAGTTTATGCTGGTCGCGCCTGATTTTGGGTATGATAAATGGAAAATTGTTCGAAATTTATTTGAATTATTTTTAGGTACTAAGCCAATTGGTGAAATGTGAAAATTTTGAAAAGGTGGAGTATCAAAGGGACCAGCCATGCGGCCAAGAGAAACTTCGGTTGTCAAATTTGAGGAAACAATATCCGGCTTCGCAAAAGCGGTCGGCAGATTTTTTGCAAACCTAGGAGCACGTTGCCCCTGAAAACCTATACGTGCACCATATATAAAATTATTACAGAGCTGTAAAACAAAATTTTGGTCTGGGTGACCAGAAAGTCCTGCTTCAAGGTTTTGGACAGAAACAGGTGTAGGGAGTGGTGTTTCTTTACTCTCGTTTCGATTTTGAGGACTTGTGACTTCGTGTTGAAGATTGCTCTGTATAGTCGGCATAGTTGGGCTTGAATGTGGGACATTTACATGCGGGGTGTTGGAGATTACATTGATTGCACATGTGGCGGTATCGGCATTGCTGTCTGGAACAATCGCCTCGTCTGTTGTAGTCATGGCAGAAGCCTCCTCGTTCGGCCCCTGAGGAAGCCCGGTATTGGGATCCATTATTGAAAATTGGGTATTGTTGCCGATGTACATCCGGAGAAATAGTAAATATCATCAGCCACAATTGTTGATCAATGGTAGACCAGTCGAGACTAGGGTTGAGTGCAGCCTTGCTTCGAAATTTGTGGTCATATACACACAATCCCAGGCCACGGTGAGTTTGAGCTGCGTGGCGTATGAGACTCGTGCACTGGTGCAGATCTTAGGCCCTGCTGGGGAACTGGTGCGTGATTACGCTCATGTATACTGTGAACGCAGTTGTCCATTGTTCAATATCAGTGATTCTTGCGGTAGGTTGGGAGGCCTTTTTGGCCTTTATCACTGAATTCTCAAGTGTTAATATTATAGATTCGTCGGATTGATTAGCAATAGACATATTTTTTGGTAATAGTTCAGCTAGATCAAAAAACTCACCCGACTGGATTTGCTTGATGTAGGTCGAGGGAAAATCATAGAAGCCATTTCCGTAGGACGCGTTGTATGTCGGTCGAGACATATCATTCGAAGGACTATAAGCGAGGTTGGCCCTCGCGGCGTTTTCTTTGACCTCGTCTAAGACGACAGGGATATTGCCGGTGGCGTTGGTACGAAGCGCCGAATCCGACATTGCTTGAACTGCAGCACGGGCTGCGTTAGACGCGATTTCAGCCACGGATTGTTCTACGCTGCGCGAGACGATCGACTGTACCTGTGCCAGCTGGGATTCGGAACGTACTGGTTGATCTTCGTCGGTTGGCGGTGCTACTGTAGATGGTAAATTGCATTTGCTGCGGCCGGTTGTTGCGAATGTTGTTGCAGACGAGCGACGAGCGTAGCACGACGACCGTGGGATGGCAAACCTTTCTCTTCGCATTGTCGCCGGAGATTCTCGACTGTAATGCCCGTAGCCGTGTTATTCTGTGAAGAACTTCCTTCGTTTGCTCGTTGTGTTGCTCTACCGCGTCGTACTGGAGGCATCGTGATAAATTATGTATGAAGTATTTTAAATTTTCTTTTAGGCTTTGCAATATAATTCACTATCTCGTTAGCAGGAACAAAGTGATCCCTTTGAAGCATGCTTCAACTATTGTAATTACAGCAATTAGATCTGCAAAGAAGAACTATTTCCACTTATCGTTTGAAGAAAACCGCAACAAGCCCAAAAAACTTTGGTCAACGATTCGAAATCCCTCAGGCAAAAATATAAACGCAAATGGCTTTACATTTCTTGAAGAAAACGGTGAAAAAATACGAGACCGAGCGGAAATTGCTGAAATATTTAACAATTATTTTTCTAATCTTGCAAAAAATCTGACCGCTGATGTTAATAGTGAATTCGACCCAACTACAGTTTCTGATTTCGTTCAGAAATTCAAGGACTCAGACGCCAATAATGCCACTCATACCTTTTTAAAAAACAATAACCTCTTATACCGATTCCAATCTGGCTTCAGACGACAGCACTCAACGGAAACTGCCCTCATAATATCCTGCGATATCCCATCCTTCTATTGTGGACATTTTTGCTGACGACACCACGATAAGTACCTCTGCCCTCTGGTCGGATTCACAGAGTCTGGGCGATGACCTAAGTAGAAGCACTTTGAACCTGGAGCACAGGACAGAGAATAACCATCTCCAACTGAATACAGACAAAACGAAATCGATGCTTGTCACAGGCAAAAGATTAAAGGCTAAACTTTCCCCAGATGAACAAGTATTAAATATCACCACAACTAAAGGCGTGCTACTCGAACAAGTCCCGTGTTACAAAGCACTTGGAGTTATCTTTGACCAGAACTTAAGTTTTAATGATCATATTGACGCGCTATGCAAAAAACTGACCAAGAGGATCGGACTATTGAATTCCATAAGACATAACTTACCAAATAGAGAACGAATTCAATTCTACAATGCTATAATTAAACCATTGTTCATGTATGGTGGTTTGGTTTGGTCGATGACAAGTCAGGAAAGTCTCGGTAGATTGTTTAAACTTCAAAAACGTGCAGCGAGAGTCATTTTAAATACCAGGTTAAGAGAAGAGAGAACCATGACTTTGTTCAAAAAACTGAAATGGATACCTTTTACCGATGAACTCAAAATAAATCAATGTTGTATGGTTTTTAAAAGTTTAAACGAATTAGCCCCATCTTATGTTGCTGAAAAATTTGTAACGGTTAGTCAAATATCGTCGCGAACTTCACGATATGGCAAAATAACTGTTGTTTGTCTCAAATACAACCGGGAAACGGAAGGGGGGGAAATCGTGTTTAATATCGGCAGTAAAACTGTGGAACAGCATTCCCACTGACATTAGATCGTGTTCAAACATAGGTATTTTTAAGAATAAATACCGAACATTTTTAACTGAACAATATCTAGATTTAAATCACTTTTAACATTTTACTGTTTGTAACATAGTATAAGTATATAATAATTATAGTGCATGCTTCCTGTAATATTCTTAGTGTAGTGAGGGCCACAAGTTTTTCAGCCTTCGGCTGTAATGTGTGTTTACCCTCGTGAAATAAAGTTGCTAACTAACTAACTAACTAACTAACTAACTAACTAACTAACTAACTAACTAACTAACTAACTAACTAACTAACTAACTAACTAATACCTTCGCGAGTTTTGATTTGCTAGATTTGCTGCCACTAACATTCTCATTGGCTGCTAGAGTGTATGTCATTACCTGTTCACCTGCACACCTGATAGTAATAAAAGGTGATCTTTGATCTTTCAGCCATAGGTGGGCAACCTTTGAACCTTGCGCAGATCAAATTTTTGATATAAAACAATAACCGGAATTGATGTGTGCGTTAAAATCGCAGGTTGCCCAAATATGTAAGCATTGCCCTATTAACTTAAATTTATATTGGGCATATAAATTGGCTTTTACTTGCTATATATTAATTGAAATTTCACATATGAAATGATGATTTTCTCGATCTTGTTAGCTGGCGACATTGCTACTAACCCCGGTCCCGCTCACGTTAATGACAACTCACCTACTTATCTCGGCGGTTTAAATGTCCTCTATACGAACGCACGCAGTATTAAAGCTTTCGTTCCCCTTGAAGAAAACCCTTCAAACAAAGTTTGTAAAATAACACTAACACAGCAGCTGGTCTACAGTAATTGTTATGACGTTGTCTGTATATGTGAAACCTGGTTGAACGACTCAGTTATGTCATCAGAAATCCTTACTGGCTATATTAACATTTATCGCAAAGACAGGGTTGGAAGACTGGCGTTTAATTGCTGTGAAGTCTGACATTAGGTCCACTCATCGACAAGACATTGAGAGAGACAATGTTGAACTTCCTGTTGTTGAACTGATTAAGGATAACAGTAAGTCAGTTATTCTCTATACTGTTTACCATCCCGAACCTGGACCAGAAGACTTGCACAAGCTTAATTTGTCTCTACAAGGAACTCCTGGATCAGCGTGTGTCGTAGTTGTTGGTGACTTTAACCTTCCCTCTCTAACTTGGTCACCTGATGAATCCGCCCATACTAACATCGGTGGGTCTCAGGAGGTCAATGAATTCTGCGTCCTAACAAAAGATTACTTCCTCACTCAATTCATTAAAGGTCCTACTCAAATAGCAGGAAACAAACTCGACTTGCTTCTCTCCAACTGTCCTGAAGTTATCGACCACGTCTCCACTTCCACTCAATTGGAAAGTAATTTCCCCTCTGATCACTACCTAGTAGATTTCTCTATACGGCTGAAGTTCAAGCGAGCAAAGCGTGTGCAACGTAAAGTGTACAACTACAAGAGAGCAGATTTCGAGGCCCTTCGTAACCGTCTGCAGCTTAACGCATTAGACATGTCCTTCTCTGAAGATGTTGATATCTACTGGTTTCGGTGGAAAGCATTATTTTTAGCTGCAGTAGAAAAATGTGTCGCTGTGTTAAAGTTATAAAAGACACAAACTCTCCTCCGGACACAAACGGAGAAATCAGGCACCTCCTGCGCAAGAAATATTGAGCTCTCAATAAATACCGCGAAATTAGAACTGATCAACGCAAACGTAAACTTAGATCTCTAAGTAATGACATCAAAATCCTTGTCAGGCATAAACATCGTGATTACCTCAATAAAATCGTGGGTTCTTTCCGTGACAATTCAAAACTGTTCTGGAGCTATCATAAAGCGGTATTACATCATCGGTCAGGAGTCGACTCTGTCATTACGCATGATGGACAATCAGCCAAGTCCTCTTTAATTCGTACTTTTGCTGTTGATCACCGTTCAATATCAACAGATCCTTGATGTAATCTGGACAGGTATCAGCTGACCTTTTATATGCCACGAGACAACGTTTAACATCAGCCTCAACATAAAAAGGTACCCAACCTAGAGTGTTGAACAAGTCGATACTGCTGTGTCGAGGATGGGCATCGAGAATAACTCTGGCACATCGCTTTTGCAGCTTGAAAATCATATTAATGTACTCTTTACTACAGCATCCTGACCAAGATACACTGCCATAGAGTATAAGTGGTTTAATCATGGAATTGTAATATAATACACGCTCGGATGTGGGCAAATAAGACTTAATCTTATTCAAAATTCCAATACGCTTAGAAAGCTTCTTACATAACGACTCAATATGAAATGCGAAGCTTATTTTCTCATCAAACTCAAGGCCCAATAGTTTAAAGTGGTCCACTTGTTCTAAGCGCTTTCCTTCCAATGGAATATCAAGTATACGGTCAGTTTGACTTAATCGATTCCGTAATCGTGAACCATCAATTAGGATCGTTCTTGTTTTGCACCCATTAAGTGGAAGATGATTAGATTTAGCCCACTCATTGACATTGGAGACCTCGCGGCAAAGGGTTTCATTTAGCTCCTCGATCTTTGAAACATCAGAAGACGCCAGTAGTGAGGTATCATCAGCAAATATATCTGTCTGCGTCGACGTATGCAAAGGCAAATCGTTAATAAACATCAAAAAGAGTAAGGGTCCCAAAATGGAACCCTGTGGAACGCCAGATGTAATAGTATCAACAGTTGATAGATTGCCTTTAAACGAAACTAATTGCGTCCGATCATTTAGGTATGACTCAAACCAGTACAACGAATCCTTGTCGAGTCTATAAATCTTCAACTTGCTCAACATAATAGTATGATTCACCATGTCAAATGCCTTTTTAAAATCAACTGAAACCATCCCGTTTATACGATTTTTGTCAAGATTAAATAGAAGCGTATCGATCATGAAAGCTAAAGCAGACTCAGTACTGTGTTGTCTTCTGAAACCAGACTGATATTTATAAATGAGACTATGTGCGGATAGATATTCAAACAAATGTTCGTGAACATGACGTTCAACAATTTTAGACAATATGGGCAAAATCGATATTGGTCGATAGTTACACACGTCATTCATGTCTCCGTCTTTATAAAGTGCAATCACTTTAGCTCTTTTCCACCGTTGTGGAAATTTTCCCGAGGCAAATGATTGATTTATCAGTTTAGCTAGGCAGGGAGCAAGTTCAGTAATTCCTAGACGCAAAAGAGAGCAGCTAATTCCATCAATACCAGTTGCCTTATTAGTTGGAATTTTTAATACATAGTTAATAACTGCATCGGTTGATATCGGTGGTATTTTGAAGATCGCATTAGGAGGTAGTCTCGAATCAACGTATTGAGTCAGTTTATCAAAGTTCAGAGTAATATTAATAAAACCGAAGCTATCTTTTATTACATCTGAAACTGTCGTAAAATAGTAGTTAAAATGGTTTGCTATATCAGTCGCTGATGATATTATTTTATCGCCGGCAGTTTTAAAATAATTTGGTTGACGTGTCACCTTATTGACTCCAAGGGATTTAAATAATTTCCATATAGATCTCGGGTTTCCTTTACTCTCCTGAAATGATGACTTAAAATAGTTCCGCTTCGCTTTCGATATCATGTTCGTAGCCTGATTACGTGCTTTACGATACTGCATCCATGCATCAAGAGTATTGCTTACTTTTGCCTTTTTAAGAAGAGAATCTCTTTCTGAAAGTTGATTTAAAATCTCCTTTGTTAACCAATGCGGCTGATTGACTTTACGTACGCGCTTTTGTTTAACTGGTGCATGCTGATCAACCGCCTGGAAAAAAAGCTCTTCTCAAGGGGCTAATGAGTCATCAACATCATCAAAAATAAAAACAGTATCCCAGGGGGAGTCAACAAGAGTGGATTTAAATGCCTCGATGTTAATGCCTTTAATGTTACGATACTTTATAGTATTGTGCTTTTCTTCCTTCGGCTCCTTAAAATAACGCCGCACCGCGAAAGTAGGTAAATGGTCTGAAAGGGCGAAATTCATCACCGTCACATTAACTATATTTTTGCTCATATTAGCATAAATATGATCCAAGGATCAGGAATTTTTTTATCAATTTCCGGAAGGCTTTTGACCTCATCGATCACAACAAATTGTTAGACAATATGCCAGAAATGGGCGTAAGACCTGCTCTGATTAAATGGTGTGCATCGTACTTGGACGAGAGATCTCATTTCACACAGTTTGGAAAGGAAGCATCTGACTTTGTGAAAATCACTGGAGGCGTTCCACAAGGCAGTAAATTAGGACCTATTGCTTTTGTCGTTAAAATAAATACGCTCCCTAGTGTTATAAAAGAGGCTGTTGCGCAAAGTGAAAATGATGATGTCGTTGTGGATGAGGATACGATTCTCTTCATGGACGATACCACGATCTGTGAGGCATTGGATGTTTATGACCATGTTTCTGGTAATGAAATTGGGAATATACCCCAAAAAATAAATTCAGTTAAGAACTTTGCGGAAACCGAGAGAATGGAGTTAAATCCAAAAAAATGCAAAGAGATGATTATTGATTTTCGTAAAGATAGAACAGTGATTCCTGTAACACAAGTAAATGAGTGCATACTTGGAAGAGTAAACTCTTATAAACTACTTGGATTATGGTTAGATGATGATTTAAAATGGAACACAAACACTGAATTCATTGTTAAAAAGGCAGCTAAGCGGCTATACTTCTTAAAAATCCTGAAAGGATATAATGCTCCACGAGACGATTTGAAAACATTTTATACTTCGACAATCAGATCAGTCGTAGAATATGGAGCCCAAATTTGGCATGGGAGTTTGACAGAGGAACAATCTAGAGATATAGAGAGAATTCAAAAGCGTGCCATGAGAGTAATATGTCCTGGAAAGACTTATGTACAGGCATTAAATGAATGTGGAATTAAATCCTTAGAAAGTCGAAGGGAGACTATGTGTATTAAATTGATAAAGGACATGAACGAACCTTGGCATAAGCTTAATGGCTTGCTACCGCCTACCATTGGGCAATTACGGGAGAGAAACACGAGACTTGATGGAAATAAAATTTACAATTTTAAATGTAGAACAGAACGTTTTAGAAATAGTCCTCAAGTATATGCGATTCGTAAATATAACCTTGCAGTAGACGATTTAAAATAACTTTCACGAATAATTTCTTAAATACTATTAATATATATTTTATATATACTGTATATATCTGTAATTTACCTTTTAACGTTGTAATATAGATTAGAATACAAATAATTATAATTGTTAATTCATATATCTTATCTATGTGAATCACATTGTAATTTAGCTGTCAAAGCTACTTAATGTGCATTATTGAATAATAATAATAATAATAATAATAATATTGCTCCCACAACCCAACCGCAATATATTTTCTATAAATAAAGAGTCCGCAGCCCGCAGCCCGCAGCCCGCAGGGAGAAGTTGTCGTCAAAGCAGCCCGCAGCCCGCGTTTTTCACCAAACCTTCATAATACACTACCCATTTTTTATTGTGACAAAATCGATGTAAATATAATAAACATAATGTCTGAAAATATATTTTAAAATGTCAAAAAAGTTAAATTAATGTATTTTATTATTTATTATAGTGCATTCCATCTTTTACATTTCTTCCCATGTAAAAGTAGCATGTCATTTATGCAATAGAGGGTTTATTTTTTTATTTTATTTCCCCATGTACAATACAATATAATTATTAATACATTATTAAATAGAAAAAAATACTTGAGCTAGAGACCTACTAGAAACCTTCGCAGGCTTTTGTATCTAGGCCACTATAAGTTTTGCCATTGAGAAATAAAGATATACATATAGAACTTTTAAAAGATGCACTTAAACAGGATGGCTGGAATTACCACACAGAGAAGAAGTTCTCCAATAACGGGGTTCCAAAACAGTTGAAATGATTGTACAATAAACATGGAGAAGTGAGACAAACATTAGGACAAACTAGTCAACAAACTGACAAACAAACAGACGACAAATGAAACAATGGAAATTAGCGGGGAGTTAACAAACAAGTAAACAAACAGACAAAGAATAACACTGGACAAAAAACGTTAACGAACGAGACAACCCGCTAATTGATCATGCACTATTAGCAACATGGTTTCGTTGACAAGCTAGTTAACGAACGAGTTGTGTGACATTTCACACATACAGACTTAAATGTCCTCGGATCTTCAGGATTGTAGATCACATTAGTATATTCAATGTAGAGTTTCATTAGAGACTCTTTGAATGAAATAAGAGATTTCGTGGTGTCTCTAATGGTGCAAGGAAGCGTGTTCCATACGTTGGCAGCTCTGATATAATAGCTGTTTTTGAAACTAACAGTTCGGCACTTCGCTACATTTAGTGTGGTACCATTGGTCGCATTAACATTTCTTGTTTCTCGTACCGGGACCTTGATGGATATGTTACTGTCGGAGTTATTTATGATGCACTTAAAAAGATACACCATATCTAAGTACTCGTGCCAGTAACATATAGGAATAATACTGATGGTCTGCAGTTATTAAATGGCAATAATCGTTATGGTATACAGACCTAACAGTATATTTACAATTTTGAAGTAAGAACGGTAAATACTGTAGTGTTTACAATATTAAGATAGGTTTTTAAATGATATTACTTTGTATACAATGACAATGTATGGACATTGCCTGCATAAAGACAGTGTGTTTTCTGGATCTACGTATTCGTAACTGGAATTAGTATAAAATGTTGCTTAATTTGTTTTTTTGGAGGTATTATAGTAACTTATGTCTTTCAGATTTATTTCTAATTCATTCCACACAGCAACTCCTTTGTTTAAAAGAGTGTGTTTTACATAATTTGTTCTCTTATAACATTTAAAAAGTTTTGATGCGTTTCTCGTATTATGCTGATGAATTTGGTTGTTTGTAACGAAGTAGTTAGTTAAATAAGTTAAATAATCGTTGATTTTAAAAATATCTATAATACGCAATTCTTTGAATATAGCCTCAGTATGTTCCAAATACGACTTAAAAGTCGTTAGACGTACAAATTTTTTCTGGATATTCATTATTTTATTAATACGGGTTTTGTATGTTCTACCCCAAATTAAATTGCCATAAATCAGATATGGATATATAGACTAATGCATAATAAATTAGTTTGATAGCATTTCGGTTTAATTTTTTTCCGTTTTTTTTTATTTCATTTCGTTTTTTTTCCGTCTTTTTTATTTCATTTCGTTTTGATTTTATTTTATTTCGTTTTTTTTATTTTATTTTTTTATTTCCGTTTTTTTTATTTCATTTGGTTTTTTTTTCCGGTTTTTTTATTTTATTTCGGGTTTTTTTCCGTTTTTTTAATTTTATTTCGTTTTTTATTTTTATTTCGTTTCGTTTTTTTTATTTTATTTCGTTTTTTTTTAATTTTTTATTTTTTTCGTTTTTATTTTATTTTATTTTTGTTTTTTTATTTTTATTTTCGTTTTCGTTTTTATTTCGTTTTTTTCGTTTATGGAAAATAAAAAAACGGATAAAAAACGAAATAAAATAAAAAAACCGGATAAAAAACGAAATAAAATAAAAAAAACGGATAAAAAACGAAATAAAATAAAAATAACGAAATAAAATAAAAAAAACGGATAAAAAAACGAAATAAAATAAAAAAAACGAATATAAAACGAAATAAAATAAAAAAAAACGAAATAAAATTAAAAAAACGCAAAAAAACCCGAAATAAAATAAAAAAAACGGATAAAAAACGAAATAAAATAAAAACGGATAAAAACGAAATAAAATAAAAAAAAACGGATAAAAAACGAAATAAAATAAAAAAAAAGCAAAAAAAACCGAAATAAAATAAAAAAAAAGGATAAAAAACGAAATAAAATAAAAAAAACGAAATAAAATAAAAAAAACGCAAAAAAAACCGGATAAAACCCGAAATAAAATAAAAAAAACGGATAAAAAACGAAATAAAATAAAAAAAACGGATAAAAAACGAAATAAAATAAAAAAACGGATAAAAAAACGAAATAAAATAAAAAAAAACGGATAAAAAACGAAATAAAATAAAAAAAACGGATAAAAAACGAAATAAAATAAAAAAACCGGATAAAAAACGAAATAAAATAAAAAAACGAAATAAAATTAAAAAAAACGCAAAAAAACACGAAATAAAATAAAAAAAAAGCAAAAAAACCCGAAATAAAATAAAAAAAAAGGATAAAAAACGAAATAAAATAAAAAAAAAGAAATAAAATAAAAAAAACGCAAAAAAAACCGGATAAAACCCGAAATAAAATAAAAAAAACGGATAAAAAACGAAATAAAATAAAAAAAACGGATAAAAAACGAAATAAAATAAAAAAAACGGATAAAAAACGAAATAAAATAAAAAAACGGATAAAAAAACGAAATAAAATAAAAAAAACGGATAAAAAACGAAATAAAATAAAAAAAAAGGATAAAAAACGAAATAAAATAAAAAAAAAGAAATAAAATAAAAAAAACGCAAAAAAACCCGAAATAAAATAAAAAAAACGAATATAAAACGAAATAAAATAAAAAAAACGCAAAAAAACCCGAAATAAAATAAAAAAAACGAATATAAAACGAAATAAAATAAAAAAAAACGAAATAAAATTAAAAAAACGCAAAAAAACCCGAAATAAAATAAAAAAAACGGATAAAAAACGAAATAAAATAAAAAAAACGGATAAAAAACGAAATAAAATAAAAAAACGGATAAAAAAACGAAATAAAATAAAAAAAACGGATAAAAAACGAAATAAAATAAAAAAAACGAAATAAAATAAAAAAAACGAAATAAAATTAAAAAAACGCAAAAAAAAACTAAATAAAATAAAAAAAACGGATAAAAAAAGAAATAAAATAAAAAAAACGGATAAAAAACGAAATAAAATAAAAAAAACGGATAAAAAACGAAATAAAATAAAAAAAAGACATAAAAATAAAAAAACGGATAAAAAAACGAAATAAAATAAAAAAAAACGGATAAAAAACGAAATAAAATAAAAAAAACGGATAAAAAACGAAATAAAATAAAAAAAACGGATAAAAAACGAAATAAAATAAAAAAAACCGATAAAAAACGAAATAAAATAAAAAAAAGAAATAAAATTAAAAAAACGCAAAAAAACCCGAAATAAAATAAAAAAAAACGGATAAAAAACGAAATAAAATAAAAAAAACGGATAAAAAACGAAATAAAATAAAAAAAAACGAAATAAAATAAAAAAAACCCAAAATAAAATAAAATTAAAAAAAACGGAAAAAAAAACGGAAATAAAATTTAAAAAACCCGGAAATAATTAAAATAAAATTAAAAAAACGGGAAAAAACGAAATAAAATTAAAAAAAACGGGGAAAAAACGAATTAAAATTAAAATAACGGAAAAAAAACGAAATAAAATAAAAAAAAAACGGAAAAAAAAGAAATAAAATAAAAAAAACGAAATAAAATAAAAAAAACGGGAAAAAAAACGAATTAAAATAAAAAAAACGGGAAAAAAACCGAATTAAGTTGAAAAAACCCGGAAAAAAACCCTAAATAAAATATAAAAAAATAATTAAAAAAAAACCCCCGGAAAAACCCCGAAATAATAACTACTTACTAACTGAGCGTGAGGTCTGTACGGTAAAATATCAAGCTGAGGTCTTGCTGTATTGACCGAGCGATAGCGAGGTCAATACAGCAAGACCGAGGCTTGATATTTTACCGTACAGACCGAACAGTCGAAGTTAGTAAGTTGTTTATTATATGGCATTTCAGACAACAAAAAACAAACTCAAAGCCGGTCATTTTCAAATGTCAAAATAATTTCAATCATACGAATTTGTCTTAGTGTTTTTACAAATTTATCTAATCTTAGCTTAGTAAAACTACTCTACAGTACCATTTATAGAATAAAATATAAAATTAATAGAAAATATAGTGATATTGAGCTATCGGATCAAGGACAAAAACAACTTTGCATGTGCGAAAAAACAAAAATATTCTTGACTGTTTTAGTTAAAAAACATCGTAAAATTTACCTTAATATTTCGACTTGAGCCAACAAAACTTGATTTTATCCCTTGTAGTTATCCCTTTTCCGAATTTTCCGTTTGTTTTTCATTGTTTTAAATTATTTTTAAGGATTTTTTAATGCTTTTATTGGTTTGAAATGTGTTCGTCGTCGCAGGGCAATAAGAATACCGTATTGCCCGTGGGCAATACGGGAAAATCCTGCCTCGTCAGCGACCAATCAGATTGCGAGATTCACAAAAACAAGCACTTGCCATATAATAAAATAACTTATTATTAGCATGACAAAATTACTGGATGCTGATTGGTTGAGAGGAGTACAATTATTTCCCAAAAGAAACAAAATGGCGGAGATTTTGTCATGCTAATAATAAAAATAAATGAAATTTATTACTATATAAAGATAAATGAAATTTATTACTATAATGAGATTTAGAGGACAAATTAACAAGAGGAAAAACAGTCGAAAGACCGAAAATGGAGCGTTTTAAACAGGCAAGTGTCTATTTTGCATGCTTGCTCTGCCGATTTTTTAACATAGCATGCAGGTTTAAGCACATTAATCTTCTTGTGAATTTGAAAATGTGTAGATCATTCTGTGTGGTCAATACAACATTGATTGATCTTTAAGAGTATTTTAGTATTGATTCAAATATGTTATAGACAAATAAAATAACATTAAATCTCAAAAACTTCATTGCAAAAGCAAGTGCGAAGTATAAAAATACTCCTCGAAAAGCAGTTGAAGTTTTTTGAAAATTTCGAAACGTTTTGTGAACGTCTAAGGTTGAATGTTACAGTAAATCAAAGCTAAAAGAGTACATAATAGCATACCCACTTTATAGAGTTGGACAATTGATAATTTTATAGTTAAAAACAAAATAATATTTTGTGCAAATTAAAATATAAAAAATATACAATGTTGCGTGTTACCATGGTTACATTCGTGGATTCAGTACTTCATGTTACAATAACTTTTGGGGAGTAAATTACTAAATTGTTTGGTTCAAATGGGCGAGGGGATTCTGCATGCATGTATTTCTAGTTTAGATATATTTACGCCTACAATTGGTAGTGGTTCAATTTACGTCTACCTATATCTTATTGCTAATTGGCCAATTTATGTCTATAACTATATCTTATTGCTAATGGTCCAATTTGCGTCTAAATACAGATTATTACTAAATGTTCAGTTTAAGTTCAACTACAGCTTATCACTAATTGTTCAGTTTAAGATCAAGTTTAACTTATTACTAATTGTTCAATTCAAGTCTGAGTGAATGATTAAGTGGATAAGTTGCACTCGGGTTGCGACAACGAACAAGTAGTCTAGCCGTTAACAATGCAGGCTGTCATGTCAGTAATCTGTGGTTCAAATCCTGCGCGAAGCATATTTCGAGTTTGAAAACTGATACCCTAGTTTTAAAGTGCATTTTTGGTTAATGAAAATTATGATTAAGCTATGGTTAGTCATAATTTTTCAATATAGATGATTATGATTAAGCTATAATTAGTCATAATGTTTCACTATAGATAATTATAATTAAGCTATAGTTAGTCATAATTTTTCAATATAGATGATTATGATTATTAAAGCTATAATTAGTCATATTTTTTCAATATAGGAAAATTATGATTAATTGATGGGTAATCACACTAAACATATATGTATTAATTAATTATACATTAATTATACATATTAATTCTATTTTGTTATGATTGTTATGACTACTTTATTTTCATTGGTTAATATTTTGTTCACGTGACAGCTTTTATAGCGTTGCTATAAAAGCTGTTGTAATGTGTTTATCTGTCTACTAATTTCTCCTGACGAAGGGCTTTAGCTCGAAACGTCGAGATTTTGTTTATATCTCAATAGGCACACGCGAAACAACCCACATTTGTTCTTATATATGGTTTATCTGTTTATCTTAAATATTTCTATCGCTACTTAAAGTATCATGCCTCTTGCAAGGCAATCATCAGGCGACTAAAAAATCGCCTGATGATTGCCTTGCAAGAGGCATGAAACTTTAAGTAGCGATAGAAATATTTTAAGATAAACAAATAAATAGCTCTGCTGAATACTCTCAGTATTGAGCACTCTTTTAGTCTTTTATCTATTACGAAGTTACCATTATTATTATCATTGCTGCGGAGCGAGCGAGCCTGAAGCGAGCGAGCGTAGCAGCAACCTAATATGTGCAGAGAGGGGGTTTTGAAGTAAATTTTATTTAGCGCATGGAATTGTGGTCGTGCGCGCTTGCTATGCGCAGAACACAAATTTTAAACTCGCTCAGTTCCATGTGCTTCTCGATTTTGACGGACGGAGTCTTCGATTTTGACAAATGAAAAATTCATGCATATGCTCATATTGGCGCATGCTCAGAACGCACAAATGAAAAATTCGTGCATATGCTCATATTGGCGCATGCTCAGAACGCACAAATGAAAAATTCGTGCATATGCTCATATTGGCGCATTCTCAGAACGCACAAATGAAAAATTCGTGCATATGCTCATATTGGCGCATGCCCAGAGCGCGCAAATGAAAAATTCGACATGGAGCTCCCCTATACTTGCATATGCTCATATTGGCGCATGCTCAGAACGAACAAATGAAAAATTCACGCATATGCTCATATTGGCGCATGCTCAGAACGCACAAATGAAAAATTCGTGCATATGCTCATATTGGCGCATGCTCAGAACGCACAAATGAAAAATTCGTGCATATGCTCATATTGGCGCATGCTCAGAACGCACAAATTAAAAATTCGTGCATATGCTCATATTGGCGCATGCTCTGAACGCACAAATTAAAAATTCGTGCATATGCTCATATTGGCGCATGCTCAGAACGCACAAATGAAAAATTCGTGCATATGTTCATATTGGCGCATGCTTAGAGCGCGCAAATGAAAAATTCGACATGGAGCTCCCCTATATTTGCATATGCTCATATTGGCGCATTATCTGAACGCACAAATGAAAAATTCATGCATATGCTCATACTGGCGCATGCTCAGAACGCACAAATGAAAAATTCGTGCATATGCTCATATTGGCGCATGCTCAGAACGCACAAATGAAAAATTCGTGCATATGCTCATATTGGCGCATGCTCAGAACGCACAAATGAAAAATTCGGGCATATGCTCATATTGTCGCATGCTCAGAACGCACAAATGAAAAATTCGTGCATATGCTCATATTGGCGCACGCTCCGAACGCACAAATGAATAATTCGACATGGAGCTCCCCTATATTTGCATATGCTCATCTTGGCGGATGCTCAGAACGCACAAATAAAAAATTCGTGCATATGCTCATATTGGCGCATGCTCAGAACGCACAAACGAAAAATTCGTGCATATGTTCATATTGGCGCATGCTCAGAACGCACAAATGAAAAATTCGTGCATATGCTCATATTGGCGCATGCTCAGAACGCACAAATGAAAAATTCGTGCATATGCTCATATTGGCGCATGCTCAGAACGCATAAATGAAAATTCGTGCATATGCTCATATTGGCGCATGCTTAGAGCGCGCAAATGAAAAATTCGACATGGAGCTCCCCTATACTTGCATATGCTCATATTGGCGCATGCTCAGAACGAACAAATGAAAAATTCACGCATATGCTCATATTGGCGCATGCTCAGAACGCACAAATGAAAAATTCGTGCATATGCTCATATTGGCGCATGCTCAGAACGCACAAATGAAAATTCGCGCATATGCTCATATTGGCGCATGCTCAGAACGCACAAATTAAAAATTCGTGCATATGCTCATATTGGCGCATGCTCTGAACGCACAAATTAAAAATTCGTGCATATGCTCATATTGGCGTATGCTCAGAACGCACAAATGAAAAATTCGTGCATATGTTCATATTGGCGCATGCTTAGAGCGCGCAAATGAAAAATTCGACATGGAGCTCCCCTATATTTGCATATGCTCATATTGGCGCATTATCTGAACGCACAAATTAAAAAATTCATGCATATGCTCATACTGGCGCATGCTCAGAACGCACAAATGAAAAATTCGTGCATATGCTCATATTGGCGCATGCTCAGAACGCACAAATGAAAAATTCGTGCATATGCTCATATTGGCGCATGCTCAGAACGCACAAATGAAAAATTCGGGCATATGCTCATATTGTCGCATGCTCAGAACGCACAAATGAAAAATTCGTGCATATGCTCATATTGGCGCACGCTCAGAACGCACAAATGAATAATTCGACATGGAGCTCCCCTATATTTGCATATGCTCATCTTGGCGGATGCTCAGAACGCACAAATAAAAATTCGTGCATATGCTCATATTGGCGCATGCTCAGAACGCACAAATGAAAAATTCGTGCATATGTTCATATTGGCGCATGCTCAGAACGCACAAATGAAAAATTCGTGCATATGCTCATATTGGCGCATGCTCAGAACGCACAAATGAAAAATTCGTGCATATGCTCATATTGGCGCATGCTCAGAACGCATAAATGAAAATTCGTGCATATGCTCATATTGGCGCATGCTTAGAGCGCGCAAATGAAAAATTCGACATGGAGCTCCCCTATATTTGCATATGCTCATATTGGCGCATTATCTGAACGCACAAATGAAAAATTCATGCATATGCTCATATTGGCGCATGCTCAGAACACACAAATGAAAAATTCGTGCATATGCTCATATTGGCGCATGCTCAGAACGCGCAAATGGTAAATTCGTGCATATGCTCATATTGGCGCATGCTCAGAACGCACAAATAAAAAATTCGTGCATATGCTCATATTGGCGCATGCTCAGAACGCACAAATGAAAAATTCGTGCATATGCTCATATTGGCGCATGCTCAGAACGCACAAATGAAAAATTCGTGCATATGCTCATATTGGCGCATGCTCAGAACGCACAAATGAAAAATTCGTGCATATGCTCATATTGGCGCATGCTCAGAACGCACAAATGAAAAATTCGTGCATATGCTCATATTGGCGCATGCTTAGAGCGCGCAAATGAAAAATTCGACATGGAGCTCCCCTATATTTGCATATGCTCATATTGGCGCATTATCTGAACGCACAAATGAAAAATTCATGCATATGCTCATATTGGCGCATGCTCAGAACGCACAAATGAAAAATTCGTGCATATGCTCATATTGGCGCATGCTCAGAACGCACTAATGAAAAATTCGTGCACATGCTCATATTGGCGCATGCTCAGAACGCACAAATGAAAAATTCGTCCATATGCTCATATTGGCGCATTCTCAGAACGCACAAATGAAAAATTCGTGCATATGCTCATATTGGCGCATGCTTAGAGCGCGCAAATGAAAAATTCGACATGGAGCTCCCCTATACTTGCATATGCTCATATTGGCGCATGCTCAGAACGAACAAATGAAAAATTCACGCATATGCTCATATTGGCGCATGCTCAGAACGCACAAATGAAAAATTCGTGCATATGCTCATATTGGCGCATGCTCAGAACGCACAAATGAAAAATTCGACATGGAGCTCCCCCATATTTGCACATGCTCATATTGGCGCATGCTCAGAACGCACAAATGAAAAATTCGCGCATATGCTCATATTGGCGGATGCTCAGAACGCTCAAATTAAAAATTCGTGCATATGCTCATATTGGCGCATGCTCTGAACGCACAAATTAAAAATTCGTGCATATGCTCATATTGGCGCATGCTCAGAACGCACAAATGAAAAATTCGTGCATATGTTCATATTGGCGCATGCTTAGAGCGCGCAAATGAAAAATTCGACATGGAGCTCCCCTATATTTGCATATGCTCATATTGGCGCATTATCTGAACGCACAAATGAAAAATTCATGCATATGCTCATATTGGCGCATGCTCAGAACGCACAAATGAAAAATTCGTGCATATGCTCATATTGGCGCATGCTCAGAACGCACAAATGAAAAATTCGTGCATATGCTCATATTGGCGCATGCTCAGAACGCACAAATGAAAAATTCAGGCATATGCTCATATTGTCGCATGCTCAGAACGCACAAATGAAAAATTCGTGCATATGCTCATATTGGCGCACGCTCCGAACGCACAAATGAATAATTCGACATGGAGCTCCCCTATATTTGCATATGCTCATATTGGCGCATGCTCAGAACGCACAAATGAAAAATTCATGCATATGCTCATATTGGCGCATGCTCAGAACGCACAAATGAAAATTTCGTGCATATGCTCATATTGGCGCATGCTCAGAACGCGCAAATGGTAAATTCGTGCATATGCTCATATTGGCGCATGCTCAGAACGCACAAATAAAAATTCGTGCATATGCTCATATTGGCGCATGCTCAGAACGCACAAATGAAAAATTCATGCATATGCTCATACTGGCGCATGCTCAGAACGCACAAATGAAAAATTCGTGCATATGCTCATATTGGCGCATGCTCAGAACGCGCAAATGGTAAATTCGCGCATATGCTCATATTGGCGCATGCTCAGAACGCACAAATAAAAAATTCGTGCATATGCTCATATTGGCGCATGCTCAGAACGCACAAATGAAAAATTCGTGCATATGCTCATATTGGCGCATGCTCAGAACGCACAAATGAAAAATTCGTGCATATGCTCATATTGGCGCATGCTCAGAACGCGCAAATGGTAAATTCGTGCATATGCTCATATTGGCGCATGCTCAGAACGCACAAATAAAAAATTCGTGCATATGCTCATATTGGCGCATGCTCAGAACGCACAAATGAAAAATTCGTGCATATGCTCATATTGGCGCATGCTCAGAACGCACTAATGAAAAATTCGTGCACATGCTCATATTGGCGCATGCTCAGAACGCACAAATGAAAAATTCGTCCATATGCTCATATTGGCGCATTCTCAGAACGCACAAATGAAAAATTCGTACATATGCTCATATTGGCGCATGCTCAGAACGCACAAATGAAAAATTCGTGCATATGCTCATATTGGCGCATGCTCAGAACGAACAAATGAAAAATTCACGCATATGCTCATATTGGCGCATGCTCAGAACGCACAAATGAAAAATTCGTGCATATGCTCATATTGGCGCATGCTCAGAACGCACAAATGAAAAATTCGACATGGAGCTCCCCCATATTTGCACATGCTCATATTGGCGCATGCTCAGAACGCACAAATGAAAAATTCGCGCATATGCTCATATTGGCGGATGCTCAGAACGCACAAATTAAAAATTCGGGCATATGCTCATATTGGCGCATGCTCTGAACGCACAAATTAAAAATTCGTGCATATGCTCATATTGGCGCATGCTCAGAACGCACAAATGAAAAATTCGTGCATATGTTCATATTGGCGCATGCTTAGAGCGCGCAAATGAAAAATTCGACATGGAGCTCCCCTATATTTGCATGTGCTCATATTGGCGCATTATCTGAACGCACAAATGAAAAATTCATGCATATGCTCATATTGGCGCATGCTCAGAACGCACAAATGAAAAATTCGTGCATATGCTCATATTGGTGCATGCTCAGAACGCACAAATGGTAAATTCGTGCATATGCTCATATTGGCGCATGCTCAGAACGCACAAATAAAAATTCGTGCATATGCTCATATTGGCGCATGCTCAGAACGCACAAATGAAAAATTCATGCATATGCTCATATTGGCGCATGCTCAGAACGCACAAATGAAAAATTCGTGCATATGCTCATATTGGCGCATGCTCAGAACGCGCAAATGAAAAATTCGTGCATATGCTCATATTGGCGCATGCTCAGAACGCACAAATGAAAAATTCGTGCATATGCTCATATTGGCGCATGCTCAGAACGCACAAATGAAAAATTCGTGCATATGCTCATATTGGCGCATGCTCAGAACGCACAAATGAAAAATTCGTGCATATGCTCATATTGGCGCATGCTCAGAACGCACAAATGAAAAATTCGTGCATATGCTCATATTGGCGCATGCTCAGAACGCACAAATAAAAATTCGTGCATATGCTCATATTGGCGCATGCTCAGAACGCACAAATGAAAAATTCGTGCATATGCTCATATTGGCGCATGCTCAGAACGCACAAATGAAAAATTCGTGCATATGCTCATATTGGCGCATGCTCAGAACGCACAAATGAAAAATTCGTCCATATGCTCATATTGGCGCATGCTCAGAACGCACAAATGAAAAATTCGTACATATGCTCATATTGGCGCATGCTCAGAACGCACAAATGAAAAATTCGTGCATATGCTCATATTGGCGCATGCTCAGAACGCACAAATGAAAAATTCACGCATATGCTCATATTGGCGCATGCTCAGAACGCACAAATGAAAAATTCGTGCATATGCTCATATTGGCGCATGCTCAGAACGCACAAATGAAAAATTCGACATGGAGCTCCCCCATATTTGCACATGCTCATATTGGCGCATGCTCAGAACGCACAAATGAAAAATTCGCGCATATGCTCATATTGGCGCATGCTCAGAACGCACAAATTAAAAATTCGTGCATATGCTCATATTGGCGCATGCTCAGAACGCACAAATTAAAAATTCGTGCATATGCTCATATTGGCGCATGCTCAGAACGCACAAATGAAAAATTCGTGCATATGTTCATATTGGCGCATGCTTAGAGCGCGCAAATGAAAAATTCGACATGGAGCTCCCCTATATTTGCATATGCTCATATTGGCGCATTATCTGAACGCACAAATGAAAAATTCATGCATATGCTCATATTGGCGCATGCTCAGAACGCACAAATGAAAAATTCGTGCATATGCTCATATTGGCGCATGCTCAGAACGCACAAATGAAAAATTCGTGCATATGCTCATATTGGCGCATGCTCAGAACGCACAAATGAAAAATTCAGGCATATGCTCATATTGGCGCATGCTCAGAACGCACAAATGAAAAATTCGTGCATATGCTCATATTGGCGCATGCTCAGAACGCACAAATGAAAAATTCGACATGGAGCTCCCCTATATTTGCATATGCTCATATTGGCGCATGCTCAGAACGCACAAATGAAAAATTCGTGCATATGCTCATATTGGCGCATGCTCAGAACGCACAAATAAAAAATTCGTGCATATGCTCATATTGGCGCATGCTCAGAACGCACAAATGAAAAATTCGTGCATATGCTCATATTGGCGCATGCTCAGAACGCACAAATGAAAAATTCGTGCATATGCTCATATTGGCGCATGCTCAGAACGCACAAATGAAAAATTCGTGCATATGCTCATATTGGCGCATGCTCAGAACGCACAAATGAAAAATTCGACATGGAGCTCCCTATATTTGCATATGCTCATATTGGCGCATGCTCAGAACGCACAAATGAAAAATTCATGCATATGCTCATATTGGCGCATGCTCAGAACGCACAAATGAAAATTCGTGCATATGCTCATATTGGCGCATGCTCAGAACGCACAAATGAAAAATTCGTGCATATGCTCATATTGGCGCATGCTCAGAACGCACAAATGAAAAATTCGTGCATATGCTCATATTGGCGCATGCTCAGAACGCACAAATGAATAATTCGACATGGAGCTCCCTATATTTGCATATGCTCATATTGGCGCATGCTCAGAACGCACAAATGAAAAATTCGTGCATATGCTCATATTGGCGCATGCTCAGAACGCACAAATGAAAAATTCGTGCATATGCTCATATTGGCGCATGCTCAGAACGCACAAATGAAAAATTCGTGCATATGCTCATATTGGCGCATGCTCAGAACGCACAAATGAAAAATTCGTGCATATGCTCATATTGGCGCATGCTCAGAACGCACAAATGAAAAATTCGTGCATATGCTCATATTGGCGCATGCTCAGAACGCACAAATGAAAAATTCGTGCATATGCTCATATTGGCGCATGCTCAGAACGCACAAATGAAAAATTCGTGCATATGCTCATATTGGCGCATGCTCAGAACGCACAAATGAAAAATTCGTGCATATGCTCATATTGGCGCATGCTCAGAACGCACAAATGAAAAATTCGTGCATATGCTCATATTGGCGCATGCTCAGAACGCACAAATGAAAAATTCGTGCATATGCTCATATTGGCGCATGCTCAGAACGCACAAATGAAAAATTCGTGCATATGCTCATATTGGCGCATGCTCAGAACGCACAAATGAAAATTCGTGCATATGCTCATATTGGCGCATGCTCAGAACGCACAAATGAAAAATTCGTGCATATGCTCATATTGGCGCATGCTCAGAACGCACAAATGAAAAATTCGTGCATATGCTCATATTGGCGCATGCTCAGAACGCACAAATGAAAAATTCGTGCATATGCTCATATTGGCGCATGCTCAGAACGCACAAATGAAAAATTCGTGCATATGCTCATATTGGCGCATGCTCAGAACGCACAAATGAAAAATTCGTACATATGCTCATATTGGCGCATGCTCAGAACGCACAAATGAAAAATTCGTGCATATGCTCATATTGGCGCATGCTCAGAACGCACAAATGAAAAATTCGTGCATATGCTCATATTGGCGCATGCTCAGAACGCACAAATGAAAAATTCGTGCATATGCTCATATTGGCGCATGCTCAGAACGCACAAGTGAAAAATTCGACATGGAGCTCCCCCATATTTGCATATGCTCATATTTACGCATGCTCAGAACGCACAAATGAAAAATTCGTGCATATGCTCATATTGGCGCATGCTCAGAACGCACAAATTAAAAATTCGTGCATATGCTCATATTGGCGCATGCTCAGAACGCACAAATGAAAAATTCGTGCATATGTTCATATTGGCGCATGCTTAGAGCGCGCAAATGAAAAGTTCGACATGGAGCTCCCCTATATTGCATATGCTCATATTGGCGCATGCTCTGAACGCACAAATGAAAAATTCATGCATATGCTCATATTGGCGCATGCTCAGAACGCACAAATGAAAAATTCGTGCATATGCTCATATTGGCGCATGCTCAGAACGCACAAATGAAAAATTCGTGCATATGCTCATATTGGCGCATGCTCAGAACGCACAAATGAAAAATTCGGGCATATGCTCATATTGGCGCATGCTCAGAACGCACAAATGAAAAATTCGTGCATATGCTCATATTGGCGCATGCTCAGAACGCACAAATGAATAATTCGACATGGAGCTCCCCTATATTTGCATATGCTCATATTGGCGCATGCTCAGAACGCACAAATGAAAAATTCGTGCATATGCTCATATTGGCGCATGCTCAGAACGCACAAATGAAAAATTCGTGCATATGCTCATATTGGCGCATGCTCAGAACGCACAAATGAAAAATTCGTGCATATGCTCATATTGGCGCATGCTCAGAACGCACAAATGAAAAATTCGGGCATATGCTCATATTGTCGCATGCTCAGAACGCACAAATGAAAAATTCGTGCATATGCTCATATTGGCGCATGCTCAGAACGCACAAATGAATAATTCGACATGGAGCTCCCTATATTTGCATATGCTCATATTGGCGCATGCTCAGAACGCACAAATGAAAAATTCGTGCATATGCTCATATTGGCGCATGCTCAGAACGCACAAATGAAAAATTCGTGCATATGCTCATATTGGCGCATGCTCAGAACGCACAAATGAAAAATTCGTGCATATGCTCATATTGGCGCATGCTCAGAACGCACAAATGAAAAATTCGTGCATATGCTCATATTGGCGCATGCTCAGAACGCACAAATGAAAAATTCGTGCATATGCTCATATTGGCGCATGCTCAGAACGCGCAAATGAAAAATTCGACATGGAGCTCCCCTATATTTGCATATGCTCATATTGGCGCATTATCTGAACGCACAAATGAAAAATTCATGCATATGCTCATATTGGCGCATGCTCAGAACGCACAAATGAAAAATTCGTGCATATGCTCATATTGGCGCATGCTCAGAACGCACAAATGAAAAATTCGTGCATATGCTCATATTGGCGCATGCTCAGAACGCACAAATGAAAAATTCGGGCATATGCTCATATTGTCGCATGCTCAGAACGCACAAATGAAAAATTCGTGCATATGCTCATATTGGCGCATGCTCAGAACGCACAAATGAAAAATTCGACATGGAGCTCCCTATATTTGCATATGCTCATATTGGCGCATGCTCAGAACGCACAAATGAAAAATTCGTGCATATGCTCATATTGGCGCATGCTCAGAACGCACAAATGAAAAATTCGACATTGCATATGCTCATATTGGCGCATGCTCAGAACGCACAAATGAAAAATTCGTGCATATGCTCATATTGGCGCATGCTCAGAACGCACAAATGAAAAATTCGTGCATATGCTCATATTGGCGCATGCTCAGAACGCACAAATGAAAAATTCGTGCATATGCTCATATTGGCGCATGCTCAGAACGCACAAATGAAAAATTCGTCCATATGCTCATATTGGCGCATGCTCAGAACGCACAAATGAAAAATTCGTGCATATGCTCATATTGGCGCATGCTCAGAACGCGCAAATGAAAAATTCGACATGGAGCTCCCCTATATTTGCATATGCTCATATTGGCGCATGCTCAGAACGCACAAATGAAAAATTCATGCATATGCTCATATTGGCGCATGCTCAGAACGCACAAATGAAAAATTCGTGCATATGCTCATATTGGCGCATGCTCAGAACGCACAAATGAAAAATTCGTCCATATGCTCATATTGGCGCATTCTCAGAACGCACAAAAGAAAAATTCGTGCATATGCTCATATTGGCGCATGCTTAGAGCGCGCAAATGAAAAATTCGACATGGAGCTCCCCTATATTTGCATATGCTCATATTGGCGCATGCTCTGAACGCACAAATGAAAAATTCATGCATATGCTCATATTGGCGCATGCTCAGAACGCACAAATGAAAAATTCGTGCATATGCTCATATTGGCGCATGCCCAGAACGCACAAATGAAAAATTCGACATGGAGCTCCCCTATACTTGCATATGCTCATATTGGCGCATGCTCAGAACGCACAAATGAAAAATTCACGCATATGCTCATATTGGCGCATGCTCAGAACGCACAAATGAAAAATTCGTGCATATGCTCATATTGGCGCATGCTCAGAACGCACAAATGAAAAATTCGTGCATATGCTCATATTGGCGCATGCTCAGAACGCACAAATGAAAAATTCGTGCATATGCTCATATTGGCGCATGCTCAGAACGCACAAATGAAAAATTCGTGCATATGCTCATATTGGCGCATGCTTAGAGCGCGCAAATGAAAAATTCGACATGGAGCTCCCCTATATTTGCACATGCTCATATTGGCGCATTATCTGAACGCACAAATGAAAAATTCATGCATATGCACATATTGGCGCATGCTCAGAACGCACAAATGAAAAATTCGTGCATATGCTCATATTGGCGCATGCTCAGAACGCACAAATGAAAAATTCGTGCATATGCTCATATTGGCGCATGCTCAGAACGCACAAATGAAAAATTCGGGCATATGCTCATATTGTCGCATGCTCAGAACGCACAAATGAAAAATTCGTGCATATGCTCATATTGGCGCATGCCCAGAGCGCGCAAATGAAAAATTCGACATGGAGCTCCCCTATACTTGCATATGCTCATATTGGCGCATGCTCAGAACGCACAAATGAAAAATTCACGCATATGCTCATATTGGCGCATGCTCAGAACGCACAAATGAAAAATTCGTGCATATGCTCATATTGGCGCATGCTCAGAACGCACAAATGAAAAATTCGACATGGAGCTCCCCTATATTTGCATATGCTCATATTGGCGCATGCTCAGAACGCACAAATGAAAAATTCGCGCATATGCTCATATTGGCGCATGCTCAGAACGCACAAATGAAAAATTCGTGCATATGCTCATATTGGCGCATGCTCAGAACGCACAAATGAAAAATTCGTGCATATGCTCATATTGGCGCATGCTCAGAACGCACAAATGAAAAATTCGTGCATATGTTCATATTGGCGCATGCTTAGAGCGCGCAAATGAAAAATTCGACATGGAGCTCCCCTATATTTGCATATGCTCATATTGGCGCATTATCTGAACGCACAAATGAAAAATTCATGCATATGCTCATATTGGCGCATGCTCAGAACGCACAAATGAAAAATTCGTGCATATGCTCATATTGGCGCATGCTCAGAACGCACAAATGAAAAATTCGTGCATATGCTCATATTGGCGCATGCTCAGAACGCACAAATGAAAAATTCGGGCATATGCTCATATTGTCGCATGCTCAGAACGCACAAATGAAAATTCGTGCATATGCTCATATTGGCGCATGCTCAGAACGCACAAATGAATAATTCGACATGGAGCTCCCCTATATTTGCATATGCTCATATTGGCGCATGCTCAGAACGCACAAAAAAAAATTCGTGCATATGCTCATATTGGCGCATGCTCAGAACGCACAAATGAAAAATTCGTGCATATGCTCATATTGGCGCATGCTCAGAACGCACAAATGAAAAATTCGTGCATATGCTCATATTGGCGCATGCTCAGAACGCACAAATGAAAAATTCGTGCATATGCTCATATTGGCGCATGCTCAGAACGCACAAATGAAAAATTCGTGCATATGCTCATATTGGCGCATGCTCAGAACGCGCAAATGAAAAATTCGACATGGAGCTCCCCTATATTTGCATATGCTCATATTGGCGCATTATCTGAACGCACAAATGAAAAATTCATGCATATGCTCATATTGGCGCATGCTCAGAACGCACAAATGAAAAATTCGTGCATATGCTCATATTGGCGCATGCTCAGAACACAAATGAAAAATTCGTGCATATGCTCATATTGGCGCATGCTCAGAACGCACAAATGAAAAATTCGTGCATATGCTCATATTGGCGCATGCTCAGAACGCACAAATGAAAAATTCGTGCATATGCTCATATTGGCGCATGCTCAGAACGCACAAATGAAAAATTCGTGCATATGCTCATATTGGCGCATGCTCAGAACGCACAAATGAAAAATTCGTGCATATGCTCATATTGGCGCATGCTCAGAACGCACAAATGAAAAATTCGTGCATATGCTCATATTGGCGCATGCTCAGAACGCACAAATGAAAAATTCGTGCATATGCTCATATTGGCGCATGCTCAGAACGCACAAATGAAAAATTCGACATGGAGCTCCCTATATTTGCATATGCTCATATTGGCGCATGCTCAGAACGCACAAATGAAAAATTCATGCATATGCTCATATTGGCGCATGCTCAGAACGCACAAATGAAAAATTCGTGCATATGCTCATATTGGCGCATGCTCAGAACGCACAAATGAAAAATTCGTGCATATGCTCATATTGGCGCATGCTCAGAACGCACAAATGAAAAATTCGTGCATATGCTCATATTGGCGCATGCTCAGAACGCACAAATGAAAAATTCGTGCATATGCTCATATTGGCGCATGCTCAGAACGCACAAATGAAAAATTCGTGCATATGCTCATATTGGCGCATGCTCAGAACGCACAAATGAAAAATTCGACATGGAGCTTCCCTATATTTGCATATGCTCATATTGGCGCATGCTCAGAACGCACAAATAAAAATTCGTGCATATGCTCATATTGGCGCATGCTCAGAACGCACAAATGAAAAATTCGTGCATATGCTCATATTGGCGCATGCTCAGAACGCACAAATGAAAAATTCGTGCATATGCTCATATTGGCGCATGCTCAGAACGCACAAATGAAAAATTCGTGCATATGCTCATATTGGCGCATGCTCAGAACGCACAAATGAAAATTCGTGCATATGCTCATATTGGCGCATGCTCAGAGCGCGCACAAATGAAAAATTCGACATGGAGCTCCCCTATATTTGCATATGCTCATATTGGCGCATGCTCTGAACGCACAAATGAAAAATTCATGCATATGCTCATATTGGCGCATGCTCAGAACGCACAAATGAAAAATTCGTGCATATGCTCATATTGGCGCATGCTCAGAACGCACAAATGAAAAATTCGTGCATATGCTCATATTGGCGCATGCTCAGAACGCACAAATGAAAAATTCGTGCATATGCTCATATTGGCGCATGCTCAGAACGCACAAATGAAAAATTCGTGCATATGCTCATATTGGCGCATGCTCAGAACGCACAAATGAAAAATTCGCGCATATGCTCATATTGGCGCATGCTCAGAACGCACAAATGAAAAATTCGTGCATATGCTCATATTGGCGCATGCTCAGAACGCACAAATGAAAAATTCGTGCATATGCTCATATTGGCGCATGCTCAGAACGCACAAATGAAAAATTCGTGCATATGCTCATATTGGCGCATGCTTAGAACGCGCAAATGAAAAATTCGACATGGAGCTCCCTATATTTGCATATGCTCATATTGGCGCATGCTCAGAACGCACAAATGAAAAATTCGTGCATATGCTCATATTGGCGCATGCTCAGAACGCACAAATGAAAAATTCGTGCATATGCTCATATTGGCGCATGCTCAGAACGCACAAATGAAAAATTCGTGCATATGCTCATATTGGCGCATGCTCAGAACGCACAAATGAAAAATTCGGGCATATGCTCATATTGGCGCATGCTCAGAACGCACAAATGAAAATTCGTGCATATGCTCATATTGGCGCATGCTCAGAACGCACAAATGAAAAATTCGACATGGAGCTCCCTATATTTGCATATGCTCATATTGGCGCATGCTCAGAACGCACAAATGAAAAATTCGTGCATATGCTCATATTGGCGCATGCTCAGAACGCACAAATGAAAAATTCGTGCATATGCTCATATTGGCGCATGCTCAGAACGCACAAATGAAAAATTCGTGCATATGCTCATATTGGCGCATGCTCAGAACGCACAAATGAAAAATTCGACATGGAGCTCCCTATATTTGCATATGCTCATATTGGCGCATGCTCTGAACGCACAAATGAAAAATTCATGCATATGCTCATATTGGCGCATGCTCAGAACGCACAAATGAAAAATTCGTGCATATGCTCATATTGGCGCATGCTCAGAACGCACAAATGAAAAATTCGTGCATATGCTCATATTGGCGCATGCTCAGAACGCACAAATGAAAAATTCGTGCATATGCTCATATTGGCGCATGCTCAGAACGCACAAATGAAAAATTCGTGCATATGCTCATATTGGCGCATGCTCAGAACGCACAAATGAAAAATTCGACATGGAGCTCCCTATATTTGCATATGCTCATATTGGCGCATGCTCAGAACGCACAAATGAAAAATTCAGCATATGCTCATATTGGGGCATGCTCAGAACGCACAAATGAAAAATTCGTGCATATGCTCATATTGGCGCATGCTCAGAACGCACAAATGAAAAATTCGACTTGCATATGCTCATATTGGCGCATGCTCAGAACGCACAAATGAAAAATTCGTGCATATGCTCATATTGGCGCATGCTCAGAACGCACAAATGAAAAATTCGTGCATATGCTCATATTGGCGCATGCTCAGAACGCACAAATGAAAAATTCGTGCATATGCTCATATTGGCGCATGCTCAGAACGCACAAATGAAAAATTCGTGCATATGCTCATATTGGCGCATGCTCAGAGCGCGCAAATGAAAAATTCGACATGGAGCTCCCTATATTTGCATATGCTCATATTGGCGCATGCTCTGAACGCACAAATGAAAAATTCATGCATATGCTCATATTGGCGCATGCTCAGAACGCACAAATGAAAAATTCGTGCATATGCTCATATTGGCGCATGCTCAGAACGCACAAATGAAAAATTCGTGCATATGCTCATATTGGCGCATGCTCAGAACGCACAAATGAAAAATTCGTGCATATGCTCATATTGGCGCATGCTCAGAACGCACAAATGAAAAATTCGTGCATATGCTCATATTGGCGCATGCTCAGAACGCACAAATGAAAAATTCGACATGGAGCTCCCTATATTTGCATATGCTCATATTGGCGCATGCTCAGAACGCACAAATGAAAAATTCGTGCATATGCTCATATTGGCGCATGCTCAGAACGCACAAATGAAAAATTCGTGCATATGCTCATATTGGCGCATGCTCAGAACGCACAAATGAAAAATTCGTGCATATGCTCATATTGGCGCATGCTCAGAACGCACAAATGAAAAATTCGTGCATATGCTCATATTGGCGCATGCTCAGAACGCACAAATGAAAAATTCGTGCATATGCTCATATTGGCGCATGCTCAGAACGCGCAAATGAAAAATTCGACATGGAGCTCCCTATATTTGCATATGCTCATATTGGCGCATGCTCAGAACGCACAAATGAAAAATTCATGCATATGCTCATATTGGCGCATGCTCAGAACGCACAAATGAAAAATTCGTGCATATGCTCATATTGGCGCATGCTCAGAACGCACAAATGAAAAATTCGTGCATATGCTCATATTGGCGCATGCTCAGAACGCACAAATGAAAAATTCGTGCATATGCTCATATTGGCGCATGCTCAGAACGCACAAATGAAAAATTCGTGCATATGCTCATATTGGCGCATGCTCAGAACGCACAAATGAAAAATTCGTGCATATGCTCATATTGGCGCATGCTCAGAACGCACAAATGAAAAATTCGTGCATATGCTCATATTGGCGCATGCTCAGAACGCACAAATGAAAAATTCGTGCATATGCTCATATTGGCGCATGCTCAGAACGCACAAATGAAAAATTCGTGCATATGCTCATATTGGCGCATGCTCAGAACGCGCAAATGAAAAATTCGACATGGAGCTCCCCTATATTTGCATATGCTCATATTGGCGCATGCTCTGAACGCACAAATGAAAAATTCATGCATATGCTCATATTGGCGCATGCTCAGAACGCACAAATAAAAATTCGTGCATATGCTCATATTGGCGCATGCTCAGAACGCACAAATGAAAAATTCGTGCATATGCTCATATTGGCGCATGCTCAGAACGCACAAATGAAAAATTCGTGCATATGCTCATATTGGCGCATGCTCAGAACGCACAAATGAAAATTCGTGCATATGCTCATATTGGCGCATGCTCAGAACGCACAAATGAAAAATTCGTGCATATGCTCATATTGGCGCATGCTCAGAACGCACAAATGAAAAATTCGACATGGAGCTTCCATATATTTGCATATGCTCATATTGGCGCATGCTCAGAACGCACAAATAAAAAAATTCGTACATATGCTCATATTGGCGCATGCTCAGAACGCACAAATGAAAAATTCGTGCATATGCTCATATTGGCGCATGCTCAGAACGCACAAATGAAAAATTCGTGCATATGCTCATATTGGCGCATGCTCAGAACGCACAAATGAAAAATTCGTGCATATGCTCATATTGGCGCATGCTCAGAACGCACAAATGAAAAATTCGTGCATATGCTCATATTGGCGCATGCTCAGAGCGCGCAAATGAAAAATTCGACATGGAGCTCCCCTATATTTGCATATGCTCATATTGGCGCATGCTCTGAACGCACAAATGAAAAATTCATGCATATGCTCATATTGGCGCATGCTCAGAACGCACAAATGAAAAATTCGTGCATATGCTCATATTGGCGCATGCTCAGAACGCACAAATGAAAAATTCGTCCATATGCTCATATTGGCGCATGCTCAGAACGCACAAATGAAAAATTCGTGCATATGCTCATATTGGCGCATGCTCAGAGCGCGCAAATGAAAAATTCGACATGGAGCTCCCCTATATTTGCATATGCTCATATTGGCGCATGCTCAGAACGCACAAATGAAAAATTCATGCATATGCTCATATTGGCGCATGCTCAGAACGCACAAATGAAAAATTCGTGCATATGCTCATATTGGCGCATGCTCAGAACGCACAAATGAAAAATTCGACATGGAGCTTCCCCATATTTGCATATGCTCATATTGGCGCATGCTCAGAACGCACAAATGAAAAATTCGCGCATATGCTCATATTGGCGCATGCTCAGAACGCACAAATGAAAAATTCGTGCATATGCTCATATTGGCGCATGCTCAGAACGCACAAATGAAAAATTCGTGCATATGCTCATATTGGCGCATGCTCAGAACGCACAAATGAAAAATTCGTGCATATGCTCATATTGGCGCATGCTCAGAACGCACAAATGAAAAATTCGACATGGAGCTCCAATATTTGCATATGCTCATATTGGCGCATTATCAGAACGCACAAATGAAAATTCATGCATATGCTCATATTGGCGCATGCTCAGAACGCACAAATGAAAAATTCGTGCATATGCTCATATTGGCGCATGCTCAGAACGCACAAATGAAAAATTCGTGCATATGCTCATATTGGCGCATGCTCAGAACGCACAAATGAAAAATTCGACATGGAGCTCCTATATTTGCATATGCTCATATTGGCGCATGCTCAGAACGCACAAATGAAAAATTCGTGCATATGCTCATATTGGCGCATGCTCAGAACGCACAAATGAAAAATTCGTGCATATGCTCATATTGGCGCATGCTCAGAACGCACAAATGAAAATTCGTGCATATGCTCATATTGGCGCATGCTCAGAACGCACAAATGAAAAATTCGTGCATATGCTCATATTGGCGCATGCTCAGAACGCACAAATGAAAAATTGCATATGCTCATATTGGCGCATGCTCAGAACGCACAAATGAAAAATTCGTGCATATGCTCATATTGGCGCATGCTCAGAACGCACAAATGAAAAATTCGTGCATATGCTCATATTGGCGCATGCTCAGAACGCACAAATGAAAAATTCGACATGAGCTCCACAATATTTGCATATGCTCATATTGGCGCATGCTCAGAACGCACAAATGAAAAATTCGCGCATATGCTCATATTGGCGCATGCTCAGAACGCACAAATGAAAAATTCGTGCATATGCTCATATTGGCGCATGCTCAGAACGCACAAATGAAAAATTCGTGCATATGCTCATATTGGCGCATGCTCAGAACGCACAAATGAAAAATTCGTGCATATGCTCATATTGGCGCATGCTCAGAACGCACAAATGAAAAATTCGACATGGAGCAACTCTATATCTGCATATGCTCATATTGGCGCATGCTCAGAACGCACAAATGAAAAATTCATGCATATGCTCATATTGGCGCATGCTCAGAACGCACAAATGAAAAATTCGTGCATATGCTCATATTGGCGCATGCTCAGAACGCACAAATGAAAAATTCGTGCATATGCTCATATTGGCGCATGCTCAGAACGCACAAATGAAAAATTCGTGCATATGCTCATATTGGCGCATGCTCAGAACGCACAAATGAAAAATTCGTGCATATGCTCATATTGGCGCATGCTCAGAACGCACAAATGAATAATTCGACATGGTGCTCCCTATATTTGCATATGCTCATATTGGCGCATGCTCAGAACGCACAAATGAAAAATTCGTGCATATGCTCATATTGGCGCATGCTCAGAACGCACAAATGAAAAATTCGTGCATATGCTCATATTGGCGCATGCTCAGAACGCACAAATGAAAATTCGTGCATATGCTCATATTGGCGCATGCTCAGAACGCACAAATGAAAAATTCGGGCATATGCTCATATTGGCGCATGCTCAGAACGCACAAATGAAAAATTCGTGCATATGCTCATATTGGCGCATGCCCAGAACGCACAAATGAAAAATTCGACATGGAGCTCCCTATACTTGCATATGCTCATATTGGCGCATGCTCAGAACGCACAAATGAAAAATTCGTGCATATGCTCATATTGGCGCATGCTCAGAACGCACAAATGAAAAATTCGTGCATATGCTCATATTGGCGCATGCTCGGAACGCACAAATGAAAAATTCGACATGGATCTCCCCAATATTTGCACATGCTCATATTGGCGCATGCTCAGAACGGACAAATGAAAAATTCGTGCATATGCTCATATTGGCGCATGCTCAGAACGCACAAATGAAAAATTCGTGCATATGCTCATATTGGCGCATGCTCAGAACGCACAAATGAAAAATTCGTGCATATGCTCATATTGGCGCATGCTCAGAACGCACAAATGAAAAATTCGTGCATATGCTCATATTGGCGCATGCTTAGAGCGCGCAAATGAAAAATTCGACATGGAGCTCCCCTATATTTGCATATGCTCATATTGGCGCATTATCTGAACGCACAAATGAAAAATTCATGCATATGCTCATATTGGCGCATGCTCAGAACGCACAAATGAAAAATTCGTGCATATGCTCATATTGGCGCATGCTCAGAACGCACAAATGAAAAATTCGTGCATATGCTCATATTGGCGCATGCTCAGAACGCACAAATGAAAAATTCGGGCATATGCTCATATTGTCGCATGCTCAGAACGCACAAATGAAAAATTCGTGCATATGCTCATATTGGCGCACGCTCCAAACGCACAAATGAATAATTCGACATGGTGCTCCCCTATATTTGCATATGCTCATATTGGCGCATGCTCAGAACGCACAAATGAAAAATTCGTGCATATGCTCATATTGGCGCATGCTCAGAACGCACAAATGAAAAATTCGTGCATATGCTCATATTGGCGCATGCTCAGAACGCACAAATGAAAAATTCGTGCATATGCTCATATTGGCGCATGCTTAGAGCGCGCAAATGAAAAATTCGACATGGAGCTCCCCTATATTTGCATATGCTCATATTGGCGCATGCTCTGAACGCACAAATGAAAAATTCATGCATATGCTCATATTGGCGCATGCTCAGAACGCACAAATGAAAAATTCGTGCATATGCTCATATTGGCGCATGCTCAGAACGCACAAATGAAAAATTCGTGCATATGCTCATATTGGCGCATGCTCAGAACGCACAAATGAAAAATTCGGGCATATGCTCATATTGTCGCATGCTCAGAACGCACAAATGAAAAATTCGTGCATATGCTCATATTGGCGCATGCCCAGAGCGCGCAAATGAAAAATTCGACATGGAGCTCCCCTATACTTGCATATGCTCATATTGGCGCATGCTCAGAACGCACAAATGAAAAATTCACGCATATGCTCATATTGGCGCATGCTCAGAACGCACAAATGAAAAATTCGTGCATATGCTCATATTGGCGCATGCTCAGAACGCACAAATGAAAAATTCGCGCATATGCTCATATTGGCGCATGCTCAGAACGCACAAATTAAAAATTCGTGCATATGCTCATATTGGCGCATGCTCAGAACGCACAAATTAAAAATTCGTGCATATGCTCATATTGGCGCATGCTCAGAACGCACAAATGAAAAATTCGTGCATATGTTCATATTGGCGCATGCTTAGAGCGCGCAAATGAAAAATTCGACATGGAGCTCCCCTATATTTGCATATGCTCATATTGGCGCATTATCTGAACGCACAAATGAAAAATTCATGCATATGCTCATATTGGCGCATGCTCAGAACGCACAAATGAAAAATTCGTGCATATGCTCATATTGGCGCATGCTCAGAACGCACAAATGAAAAATTCGTGCATATGCTCATATTGGCGCATGCTCAGAACGCACAAATGAAAAATTCGGGCATATGCTCATATTGTCGCATGCTCAGAACGCACAAATGAAAAATTCGTGCATATGCTCATATTGGCGCACGCTCCGAACGCACAAATGAATAATTCGACATGGAGCTCCCCTATATTTGCATATGCTCATATTGGCGCATGCTCAGAACGCACAAAAAAAAAATTCGTGCATATGCTCATATTGGCGCATGCTCAGAACGCACAAATGAAAAATTCGTGCATATGCTCATATTGGCGCATGCTCAGAACGCACAAATGAAAAATTCGTGCATATGCTCATATTGGCGCATGCTCAGAACGCACAAATGAAAAATTCGTGCATATGCTCATATTGGCGCATGCTCAGAACGCACAAATGAAAAATTCGTGCATATGCTCATATTGGCGCATGCTTAGAGCGCGCAAATGAAAAATTCGACATGGAGCTCCCCTATATTTGCATATGCTCATATTGGCGCATTATCTGAACGCACAAATGAAAAATTCATGCATATGCTCATATTGGCGCATGCTCAGAACGCACAAATGAAAAATTCGTGCATATGCTCATATTGGCGCATGCTCAGAACACACAAATGAAAAATTCGTGCATATGCTCATATTGGCGCATGCTCAGAACGCACAAATGGTAAATTCGTGCATATGCTCATATTGGCGCATGCTCAGAACGCACAAATAAAAATTCGTGCATATGCTCATATTGGCGCATGCTCAGAACGCACAAATGAAAAATTCGCGCATATGCTCATATTGGCGCATGCTCAGAACGCACAAATGAAAAATTCGTGCATATGCTCATATTGGCGCATGCTCAGAACGCACAAATGAAAAATTCGCATATGCTCATATTGGCGCATGCTCAGAACGCACAAATGAAAAATCGTGCATATGCTCATATTGGCGCATGCTTAGAGCGCGCAAATGAAAAATTCGACATGGAGCTCCCTATATTTGCATATGCTCATATTGGCGCATGCTCTGAACGCACAAATGAAAAATTCATGCATATGCTCATATTGGCGCATGCTCAGAACGCACAAATAAAAATTCGTGCATATGCTCATATTGGCGCATGCTCAGAACGCACAAATGAAAAATTCGCGCATATGCTCATATTGGCGCATGCTCAGAACGCACAAATGAAAAATTCGTGCATATGCTCATATTGGCGCATGCTCAGAACGCACAAATGAAAAATTCGTGCATATGCTCATATTGGCGCATGCTCAGAACGCACAAATGAAAAATTCGTGCATATGCTCATATTGGCGCATGCTTAGAACGCACAAATGAAAAATTCGACATGGAGCTTCCATATATTTGCATATGCTCATATTGGCGCATGCTCAGAACGCACAAATAAAAATTCGTGCATATGCTCATATTGGCGCATGCTCAGAACGCACAAATGAAAAATTCGTGCATATGCTCATATTGGCGCATGCTCAGAACGCACAAATGAAAAATTCGTGCATATGCTCATATTGGCGCATGCTCAGAACGCACAAATGAAAAATTCGTGCATATGCTCATATTGGCGCATGCTCAGAACGCACAAATGAAAAATTCGTGCATATGCTCATATTGGCGCATGCTTAGAGCGCGCAAATGAAAAATTCGACATGGAGCTCCCCTATATTTGCATATGCTCATATTGGCGCATGCTCTGAACGCACAAATGAAAAATTCATGCATATGCTCATATTGGCGCATGCTCAGAACGCACAAATGAAAAATTCGTGCATATGCTCATATTGGCGCATGCTCAGAACGCACAAATGAAAAATTCGTCCATATGCTCATATTGGCGCATGCTCAGAACGCACAAATGAAAAATTCGTGCATATGCTCATATTGGCGCATGCTCAGAACGCACAAATGAAAAATTCGACATGGAGCTCCCATATATTTGCATATGCTCATATTGGCGCATGCTCAGAACGCACAAATGAAAAATTCGTGCATATGCTCATATTGGCGCATGCTCAGAACGCACAAATGAAAAATTCGTGCATATGCTCATATTGGCGCATGCTCAGAACGCACAAGTGAAAAATTCGACATGGAACTCCCCATATTTGCATATGCTCATATTTACGCATGCTCAGAACGCACAAATGAAAAATTCGTGCATATGCTCATATTGGCGCATGCTCAGAACGCACAAATGAAAAATTCGTGCATATGCTCATATTGGCGCATGCTCAGAACGCACAAATGAAAAATTCGTGCATATGCTCATATTGGCGCATGCTCAGAACGCACAAATGAAAAATTCGTGCATATGCTCATATTGGCGCATGCTTAGAGCGCGCAAATGAAAAATTCGACATGGAGCTCCCCTATATTTGCATATGCTCATATTGGCGCATGCTCAGAACGCACAAATGAAAAATTCATGCATATGCTCATATTGGCGCATGCTCAGAACGCACAAATGAAAAATTCGTGCATATGCTCATATTGGCGCATGCTCAGAACGCACAAATGAAAAATTCGTGCATATGCTCATATTGGCGCATGCTCAGAACGCACAAATGAAAAATTAGACATGGTGCTCCCCTATATTTGCATATGCTCATATTGGCGCATGCTCAGAACGCACAAATGAAAAATTCGTGCATATGCTCATATTGGCGCATGCTCAGAACGCACAAATGAAAAATTCGTGCATATGCTCATATTGGCGCATGCTCAGAACGCACAAATGAATAATTCGACATGGAGCTCCCCTATATTTGCATATGCTCATATTGGCGCATGCTCAGAACGCACAAATGAAAAATTCGTGCATATGCTCATATTGGCGCATGCTCAGAACGCACAAATGAAAAATTCATGCATATGCTCATATTGGCGCATGCTCAGAACGCACAAATGAAAAATTCGTGCATATGCTCATATTGGCGCATGCTCAGAACGCACAAATGAAAAATTCGACATGGAGCTCCCTATATTTGCATATGCTCATATTGGCGCATGCTCAGAACGCACAAATGAAAAATTCGTGCATATGCTCATATTGGCGCATGCTCAGAACGCACAAATGAAAAATTCGTGCATATGCTCATATTGGCGCATGCTCAGAACGCACAAATGAATAATTCGACATGGAGCTCCCCTATATTTGCATATGCTCATATTGGCGCATGCTCAGAACGCACAAATGAAAAATTCGTGCATATGCTCATATTGGCGCATGCTCAGAACGCACAAATGAAAAATTCGTGCATATGCTCATATTGGCGCATGCTTAGAGCGCGCAAATGAAAAATTCGACATGGAGCTCCCCTATATTTGCATATGCTCATATTGGCGCATGCTCAGAACGCACAAATGAAAAATTCATGCATATGCTCATATTGGCGCATGCTCAGAACGCACAAATGAAAAATTCGTGCATATGCTCATATTGGCGCATGCTCAGAACGCACAAATGAAAAATTCGACATGGAGCTCCCCTATTTTTGCATATGCTCATATTGGCGCATGCTCAGAATGCACAAATGAAAAATTCGTGCATATGCTCATATTGGCGCATGCTCAGAACGCACAAATGAAAAATTCGTGCATATGCTCATATTGGCGCATGCTCAGAACGCACAAATGAAAAATTCGTGCATATGCTCATATTGGCGCATGCTCAGAACGCACAAATGAAAAATTCGTGCATATGCTCATATTGGCGCATGCTCAGAACGCACAAATGAAAAATTCGTGCATATGCTCATATTGGCGCATGCTCAGAACGCACAAATGAAAAATTCGTGCATATGCTCATATTGGCGCATGCTTAGAGCGCGCAAATGAAAAATTCGACATGGAGCTCCCCTATATTTGCATATGCTCATATTGGCGCATGCTCAGAACGCACAAATGAAAAATTCATGCATATGCTCATATTGGCGCATGCTCAGAACGCACAAATGAAAAATTCGTGCATATGCTCATATTGGCGCATGCTCAGAACGCACAAATGAAAAATTCGTGCATATGCTCATATTGGCGCATGCTCAGAACGCACAAATGAAAAATTCGTGCATATGCTCATATTGGCGCATGCTCAGAACGCACAAATGAAAAATTCGTGCATATGCTCATATTGGCGCATGCTCAGAACGCACAAATGAAAAATTCGACATGGAGCTCCCTATATTTGCATATGCTCATATTGGCGCATGCTCAGAACGCACAAATGAAAAATTCGTGCATATGCTCATATTGGCGCATGCTCAGAACGCACAAATGAAAAATTCGTGCATATGCTCATATTGGCGCATGCTCAGAACGCACAAATGAAAAATTCGACATGGAGCTCCCTATATTTGCATATGCTCATATTGGCGCATGCTCAGAACGCACAAATGAAAAATTCGTGCATATGCTCACATTGGCGCATGCTCAGAACGCACAAATAAAAATGAGTCCATATGCTCATATTGGCGCATGCTCAGAACGCACAAATGAAAATCCGCGCATATGCTCATATTGGCGCATGCTCAAAACGCACAAAAAAATTCGTGCATATGCTCATATTGGCGCATGCTCAGAACGCACAAATGAAAAATTCGACATGGAGCTCCCTATATTTGCATATGCTCATATTGGCGCATGCTCAGAACGCACAAATGAAAAATTCGTGCATATGCTCATATTGGCGCATGCTCAGAACGCACAAATGAAAAATTCGTGCATATGCTCATATTGGCGCATGCTCAGAACGCACAAATGAAAAATTCGACATGGAGCTCCCTATATTTGCATATGCTCATATTGGCGCATGCTCTGAACGCACAAATGAAAAATTCATGCATATGCTCATATTGGCGCATGCTCAGAACGCACAAATGAAAAATTCGTGCATATGCTCATATTGGCGCATGCTCAGAACGCACAAATGAAAAATTCGACATGGAGCTCCCTATATTTGAATATGCTCATATTGGCGCATGCTCAGAACGCACAAATGAAAAATTCGTGCATATGCTCATATTGGCGCATGCTCAGAACGCACAAATGAAAAATTCGGGCATATGCTCATATTGGCGCATGCTCAGAACGCACAAATGAAAAATTCGTGCATATGCTCATATTGGCGCATGCTCAGAACGCACAAATGAAAAATTCGTGCATATGCTCATATTGGCGCATGCTCAGAACGCACAAATGAAAATTCGACATGGAGCTCCCTATATTTGCATATGCTCATATTGGCGCATGCTCAGAACGCACAAATGAAAAATTCGTGCATATGCTCATATTGGCGCATGCTCAGAACGCACAAATGAAAAATTCGTGCATATGCTCATATTGGCGCATGCTCAGAACGCACAAATGAAAAATTCGACATGGAGCTCCTATATTTGCATATGCTCATATTGGCGCATGCTCAGAACGCACAAATGAAAAATTCGTGCATATGCTCATATTGGCGCATGCTCAGAACGCACAAATGAAAAATTCGTGCATATGCTCATATTGGCGCATGCTCAGAACGCACAAATGAAAAATTCGACATGGAGCTCTATATTTGCATATGCTCATATTGGCGCATGCTCAGAACGCACAAATGAAAAATTCGTGCATATGCTCATATTGGCGCATGCTCAGAACGCACAAATGAAAAATTCGTGCATATGCTCATATTGGCGCATGCTCAGAACGCACAAATGAAAAATTCGTGCATATGCTCATATTGGCGCATGCTCAGAACGCACAAATGAAAAATTCGTGCATATGCTCATATTGGCGCATGCTCAGAACGCACAAATGAAAAATTCGTGCATATGCTCATATTGGCGCATGCTCAGAACGCACAAATGAAAAATTCGTGCATATGCTCATATTGGCGCATGCTCAGAACGCACAAATGAAAAATTCGTGCATATGCTCATATTGGCGCATGCTCAGAACGCACAAATGAAAAATTCGTGCATATGCTCATATTGGCGCATGCTCAGAACGCACAAATGAAAAATTCGTGCATATGCTCATATTGGCGCATGCTCAGAACGCACAAATGAAAAATTCATGTGCATATGCTCATATTGGCGCATGCTCAGAACGCACAAATGAAAAATTCGTGCATATGCTCATATTGGCGCATGCTCAGAACGCACAAATGAAAAATTCGTGCATATGCTCATATTGGCGCATGCTCAGAACGCACAAATGAAAAATTCGTGCATATGCTCATATTGGCGCATGCTCAGAACGCACAAATGAAAAATTCGTGCATATGCTCATATTGGCGCATGCTCAGAACGCACAAATGAAAAATTCGTGCATATGCTCATATTGGCGCATGCTCAGAACGCACAAATGAAAAATTCGTGCATATGCTCATATTGGCGCATGCTCAGAACGCACAAATGAAAATTCGTGCATATGCTCATATTGGCGCATGCTCAGAACGCACAAATGAAAAATTCGACATGGAGCTCCCTATATTTGCATATGCTCATATTGGCGCATGCTCAGAACGCACAAATGAAAAATTCATGCATATGCTCATATTGGCGCATGCTCAGAACGCACAAATGAAAAATTCGTGCATATGCTCATATTGGCGCATGCTCAGAACGCACAAATGAAAAATTCGTGCATATGCTCATATTGGCGCATGCTCAGAACGCACAAATGAAAAATTCGTGCATATGCTCATATTGGCGCATGCTCAGAACGCACAAATGAAAAATTCGTGCATATGCTCATATTGGCGCATGCTCAGAACGCACAAATGAAAAATTCGTGCATATGCTCATATTGGCGCATGCTCAGAACGCACAAATGAAAAATTCGACATGGAGCTCCCCTATATTTGCATATGCTCATATTGGCGCATGCTCAGAACGCACAAATGAAAAATTCATGCATATGCTCATATTGGCGCATGCTCAGAACGCACAAATGAAAAATTCGTGCATATGCTCATATTGGCGCATGCTCAGAACGCACAAATGAAAAATTCGTGCATATGCTCATATTGGCGCATGCTCAGAACGCACAAATGAAAAATTCGTGCATATGCTCATATTGGCGCATGCTCAGAACGCACAAATGAAAAATTCGTGCATATGCTCATATTGGCGCATGCTCAGAACGCACAAATGAAAAATTCGTGCATATGCTCATATTGGCGCATGCTCAGAACGCACAAATGAAAAATTCGACATGGAGCTCCCTATATTTGCATATGCTCATATTGGCGCATGCTCAGAACGCACAAATGAAAAATTCGTGCATATGCTCATATTGGCGCATGCTCAGAACGCACAAATGAAAAATTCGTGCATATGCTCATATTGGCGCATGCTCAGAACGCACAAATGAAAAATTCGTGCATATGCTCATATTGGCGCATGCTCAGAACGCACAAATGAAAAATTCGTGCATATGCTCATATTGGCGCATGCTCAGAACGCACAAATGAAAAATTCGTGCATATGCTCATATTGGCGCATGCTCAGAACGCACAAATGAAAAATTCGTGCATATGCTCATATTGGCGCATGCTCAGAACGCACAAATGAAAAATTCGTGCATATGCTCATATTGGCGCATGCTCAGAACGCACAAATGAAAAATTCGACATGGAGCTCCCTATATTTGCATATGCTCATATTGGCGCATGCTCAGAACGCACAAATGAAAAATTCGTGCATATGCTCATATTGGCGCATGCTCAGAACGCACAAATGAAAAATTCGTGCATATGCTCATATTGGCGCATGCTCAGAACGCACAAATGAAAAATTCGTGCATATGCTCATATTGGCGCATGCTCAGAACGCACAAATGAAAAATTCGTGCATATGCTCATATTGGCGCATGCTCAGAACGCACAAATGAAAAATTCGTGCATATGCTCATATTGGCGCATGCTCAGAACGCACAAATGAAAAATTCGTGCATATGCTCATATTGGCGCATGCTCAGAACGCACAAATGAAAAATTCGACATGGAGCTCCCTTATATTTGCATATGCTCATATTGGCGCATGCTCAGAACGCACAAATGAAAAATTCGTGCATATGCTCATATTGGCGCATGCTCAGAACGCACAAATGAAAAATTCGTGCATATGCTCATATTGGCGCATGCTCAGAACGCACAAATGAAAAATTCGTGCATATGCTCATATTGGCGCATGCTCAGAACGCACAAATGAAAAATTCGTGCATATGCTCATATTGGCGCATGCTCAGAACGCACAAATGAAAAATTCGTGCATATGCTCATATTGGCGCATGCTCAGAACGCACAAATGAAAAATTCGTGCATATGCTCATATTGGCGCATGCTCAGAACGCACAAATGAAAAATTCGTGCATATGCTCATATTGGCGCATGCTCAGAACGCACAAATGAAAAATTCGACATGGAGCTCCCTATATTTGCATATGCTCATATTGGCGCATGCTCAGAACGCACAAATGAAAAATTCGTGCATATGCTCATATTGGCGCATGCTCAGAACGCACAAATGAAAAATTCGTGCATATGCTCATATTGGCGCATGCTCAGAACGCACAAATGAAAAATTGCGTGCATATGCTCATATTGGCGCATGCTCAGAACGCACAAATGAAAAATTCGTGCATATGCTCATATTGGCGCATGCTCAGAACGCACAAATGAAAAATTCGTGCATATGCTCATATTGGCGCATGCTCAGAACGCACAAATGAAAATTCGTGCATATGCTCATATTGGCGCATGCTCAGAACGCACAAATGAAAAATTCGACATGTATATTTGCATATGCTCATATTGGCGCATGCTCAGAACGCACAAATAAAAATTCGTGCATATGCTCATATTGGCGCATGCTCAGAACGCACAAATGAAAAATTCGTGCATATGCTCATATTGGCGCATGCTCAGAACGCACAAATGAAAAATTCGTGCATATGCTCATATTGGCGCATGCTCAGAACGCACAAATGAAAAATTCGTGCATATGCTCATATTGGCGCATGCTCAGAACGCACAAATGAAAAATTCGTGCATATGCTCATATTGGCGCATGCTCAGAACGCACAAATGAAAAATTCGACATGTATATTTGCATATGCTCATATTGGCGCATGCTCAGAACGCACAAATGAAAAATTCATGCATATGCTCATATTGGCGCATGCTCAGAACGCACAAATGAAAAATTCGTGCATATGCTCATATTGGCGCATGCTCAGAACGCACAAATGAAAAATTCGTGCATATGCTCATATTGGCGCATGCTCAGAACGCACAAATGAAAAATTCGTGCATATGCTCATATTGGCGCATGCTTAGAGCGCGCAAATGAAAAATTCGACATGGAGCTCCCCTATATTTGCATATGCTCATATTGGCGCATGCTCTGAACGCACAAATGAAAAATTCATGCATATGCTCATATTGGCGCATGCTCAGAACGCACAAATGAAAAATTCGTGCATATGCTCATATTGGCGCATGCTCAGAACGCACAAATGAAAAATTCGACATGGAGCTCCATATTTGCATATGCTCATATTGGCGCATGCTCAGAACGCACAAATGAAAAATTCGCGCATATGCTCATATTGGCGCATGCTCAGAACGCACAAATGAAAAATTCGTGCATATGCTCATATTGGCGCATGCTCAGAACGCACAAATGAAAAATTCGTGCATATGCTCATATTGGCGCATGCTCAGAACGCACAAATGAAAAATTCGTGCATATGCTCATATTGGCGCATGCTCAGAGCGCACAAATGAAAAATTCGACATGGAGCTCCCCTATATTTGCATATGCTCATATTGGCGCATGCTCAGAACGCACAAATGAAAAATTCATGCATATGCTCATATTGGCGCATGCTCAGAACGCACAAATGAAAAATTCGTGCATATGCTCATATTGGCGCATGCTCAGAACGCACAAATGAAAAATTCGTGCATATGCTCATATTGGCGCATGCTCAGAACGCACAAATGAAAAATTAGACATGGAGCTCCCTATATTTGCATATGCTCATATTGGCGCATGCTCAGAACGCACAAATGAAAAATTCGTGCATATGCTCATATTGGCGCATGCTCAGAACGCACAAATGAAAAATTCGTGCATATGCTCATATTGGCGCATGCTCAGAACGCACAAATGAATAATTCGACATGGAGCTCCCCTATATTTGCATATGCTCATATTGGCGCATGCTCAGAACGCACAAATGAAAAATTCGTGCATATGCTCATATTGGCGCATGCTCAGAACGCACAAATGAAAAATTCGTGCATATGCTCATATTGGCGCATGCTCAGAACGCACAAATGAAAAATTCGTGCATATGCTCATATTGGCGCATGCTCAGAACGCACAAATGAAAAATTCGACATGGAGCTCCCCTATATTTGCATATGCTCATATTGGCGCATGCTCAGAACGCACAAATGAAAAATTCGTGCATATGCTCATATTGGCGCATGCTCAGAACGCACAAATGAAAAATTCGTGCATATGCTCATATTGGCGCATGCTCAGAACGCACAAATGAAAAATTCGACATGGAGCCCCTATATTTGCATATGCTCATATTGGCGCATGCTCAGAACGCACAAATGAAAAATTCGTGCATATGCTCATATTGGCGCATGCTCAGAACGCACAAATGAAAAATTCGACATGTTTATTTGCATATGCTCATATTGGCGCATGCTCAGAACGCACAAATGAAAAATTCATGCATATGCTCATATTGGCGCATGCTCAGAACGCACAAATGAAAAATTCGTGCATATGCTCATATTGGCGCATGCTCAGAACGCACAAATGAAAAATTCGACATGGAGCTCCCTATATTTGAATATGCTCATATTGGCGCATGCTCAGAACGCACAAATGAAAAATTCGTGCATATGCTCATATTGGCGCATGCTCAGAACGCACAAATGAAAAATTCGTGCATATGCTCATATTGGCGCATGCTCAGAACGCACAAATGAAAAATTCGTGCATATGCTCATATTGGCGCATGCTCAGAACGCACAAATGAAAAATTCGTGCATATGCTCATATTGGCGCATGCTCAGAACGCACAAATGAAAAATTCGTGCATATGCTCATATTGGCGCATGCTCAGAACGCACAAATGAAAAATTCGTGCATATGCTCATATTGGCGCATGCTCAGAACGCACAAATGAAAAATTCGACATGGAGCTCCCTATATTTGCATATGCGCATATTGGCGCATGCTCAGAACGCACAAATGAAAAATTCGTGCATATGCTCATATTGGCGCATGCTCAGAACGCACAAATGAAAAATTCGTGCATGCATTCATATTGGCGCATGCTCAGAACGCACAAATGAAAAATTCGTGCATATGCTCATATTGGCGCATGCTCAGAATGCACAAGTGAAAAATTCATGCATATGCTCATATTGGCGCATGCTCAGAACGCACAAATGAAAAATTCGTGCATATGCTCATATTGGCGCATGCTCAGAACGCACAAATGAAAAATTCGACATGGAGCTCCCTATATTTGCATATGCTCATATTGGCGCATGCTCAGAACGCACAAATGAAAAATTCGTGCATATGCTCATATTGGCGCATGCTCAGAACGCACAAATGAAAAATTCGTGCATATGCTCATATTGGCGCATGCTCAGAACGCACAAATGAAAAATTCGACATGGAGCTCCCTATATTTGCATATGCTCATATTGGCGCATGCTCAGAACGCACAAATGAAAAATTCGTGCATATGCTCATATTGGCGCATGCTCAGAACGCACAAATGAAAATTCGTGCATATGCTCATATTGGCGCATGCTCAGAACGCACATTTGAAAATTCGACTTGGAGCTCGCCTATATCTGCATATGCTCATATTGGCGCATGCTCAGAACGCACAAATGAAAAATTCGTGCATATGCTCATATTGGCGCATGCTCAGAACGCACAAATGAAAAATTCGTGCATATGCTCATATTGGCGCATGCTCAGAACGCACAAATGAAAAATTCGTGCATATGCTCATATTGGCGCATGCTCAGAACGCACAAATGAAAAATTCGTGCATATGCTCATATTGGCGCATGCTCAGAACGCACAAATGAAAAATTCGTGCATATGCTCATATTGGCGCATGCTCAGAACGCACAAATGAAAAATTCGTGCATATGCTCATATTGGCGCATGCTCAGAACGCACAAATGAAAAATTCGACATGGAGCTCTCCTATATTTGCATATGCTCATATTGGCGCATGCTCAGAACGCACAAATGAAAAATTCATGCATATGCTCATATTGGCGCATGCTCAGAACGCACAAATGAAAAATTCGTGCATATGCTCATATTGGCGCATGCTCAGAACGCACAAATGAAAAATTCGTGCATATGCTCATATTGGCGCATGCTCAGAACGCACAAATGAAAAATTCGACATGTATATTTGCATATGCTCATATTGGCGCATGCTCAGAACGCACAAATGAAAAATTCGTGCATATGCTCATATTGGCGCATGCTCAGAACGCACAAATGAAAAATTCGTGCATATGCTCATATTGGCGCATGCTCAGAACGCACAAATGAAAAATTCGTGCATATGCTCATATTGGCGCATGCTCAGAACGCACAAATGAAAAATTCGTGCATATGCTCATATTGGCGCATGCTCAGAACGCACAAATGAAAAATTCGTGCATATGCTCATATTGGCGCATGCTCAGAACGCACAAATGAAAAATTCGTGCATATGCTCATATTGGCGCATGCTCAGAACGCACAAATGAAAAATTCGACATGGAGCTCCTATATTTGCATATGCTCATATTGGCGCATGCTCAGAACGCACAAATGAAAAATTCGTGCATATGCTCATATTGGCGCATGCTCAGAACGCACAAATGAAAAATTCGTGCATATGCTCATATTGGCGCATGCTCAGAACGCACAAATGAAAAATTCGACATGGAGCTCCCTATATTTGCATATGCTCATATTGGCGCATGCTCAGAACGCACAAATGAAAAATTCGTGCATATGCTCATATTGGCGCATGCTCAGAACGCACAAATGAAAAATTCGTGCATATGCTCATATTGGCGCATGCTCAGAACGCACAAATGAAAAATTCGACATGGAGCTCCCTATATTTGCATATGCTCATATTGGCGCATGCTCAGAACGCACAAATGAAAAATTCATGCATATGCTCATATTGGCGCATGCTCAGAACGCACAAATGAAAAATTCGTGCATATGCTCATATTGGCGCATGCTCAGAACGCACAAATGAAAAATTCGACATGGAGCTCCTATATTTGCATATGCTCATATTGGCGCATGCTCAGAACGCACAAATGAAAAATTCGCATATGCTCATATTGGCGCATGCTCAGAACGCACAAATGAAAAATTCGTGCATATGCTCATATTGGCGCATGCTCAGAACGCACAAATGAAAAATTCGTGCATATGCTCATATTGGCGCATGCTCAGAACGCACAAATGAAAAATTCGTGCATATGCTCATATTGGCGCATGCTCAGAACGCACAAATGAAAAATTCGTGCATATGCTCATATTGGCGCATGCTCAGAACGCACAAATGAAAAATTCGTGCATATGCTCATATTGGCGCATGCTCAGAACGCACAAATGAAAAATTCGACATGGAGCTCCCTATATTTGCATATGCTCATATTGGCGCATGCTCAGAACGCACAAATGAAAAATTCGTGCATATGCTCATTGGCGCATGCTCAGAACGCACAATGCATATGCTCATATTGGCGCATGCTCAGAACGCACAAATAAAAATTCGTGCATATGCTCATATTGGCGCATGCTCAGAACGCACAAATGAAAAATTCGTGCATATGCTCATATTGGCGCATGCTCAGAACGCACAAATGAAAAATTCGTGCATATGCTCATATTGGCGCATGCTCAGAACGCACAAATGAAAAATTCGTGCATATGCTCATATTGGCGCATGCTCAGAACGCACAAATGAAAAATTCGTGCATATGCTCATATTGGCGCATGCTCAGAACGCACAAATGAAAAATTCATGCATATGCTCATATTGGCGCATGCTCAGAACGCACAAATGAAAAATTCGTGCATATGCTCATATTGGCGCATGCTCAGAACGCACAAATGAAAAATTCGACATGGAGCTCCCCTATATTTGCATATGCTCATATTGGCGCATGCTCAGAACGCACAAATGAAAAATTCGTGCATATGCTCATATTGGCGCATGCTCAGAACGCACAAATGAAAATTCGACATTATGTTTGCATATGCTCATATTGGCGCATGCTCAGAACGCACAAATGAAAAATTCGTGCATATGCTCATATTGGCGCATGCTCAGAACGCACAAATGAAAAATTCGTGCATATGCTCATATTGGCGCATGCTCAGAACGCACAAATGAAAAATTCGTGCATATGCTCATATTGGCGCATGCTCAGAACGCACAAATGAAAAATTCGTGCATATGCTCATATTGGCGCATGCTCAGAACGCACAAATGAAAAATTCGTGCATATGCTCATATTGGCGCATGCTCAGAACGCACAAATGAAAAATTCGTGCATATGCTCATATTGGCGCATGCTCAGAACGCACAAATGAAAAATTCGTGCATATGCTCATATTGGCGCATGCTCAGAACGCACAAATGAAAAATTCGTGCATATGCTCATATTGGCGCATGCTCAGAACGCACAAATGAAAAATTCGTGCATATGCTCATATTGGCGCATGCTCAGAACGCACAAATGAAAAATTCGTGCATATGCTCATATTGGCGCATGCTCAGAACGCACAAATGAAAAATTCGTGCATATGCTCATATTGGCGCATGCTCAGAACGCACAAATGAAAAATTCGTGCATATGCTCATATTGGCGCATGCTCAGAACGCACAAATGAAAAATTCGACATGGAGCTCCCCTATATTTGCATATGCTCATATTGGCGCATGCTCAGAACGCACAAATGAAAAATTCGTGCATATGCTCATATTGGCGCATGCTCAGAACGCACAAATGAAAAATTCGTGCATATGCTCATATTGGCGCATGCTCAGAACGCACAAATGAAAAATTCGTGCATATGCTCATATTGGCGCATGCTCAGAACGCACAAATGAAAAATTCGTGCATATGCTCATATTGGCGCATGCTCAGAACGCACAAATGAAAAATTCGTGCATATGCTCATATTGGCGCATGCTCAGAACGCACAAATTCGTTCATATGCTCATATTGGCGCATGCTCAGAACGCACAAATGAAAAATTCGTGCATATGCTCATATTGGCGCATGCTCAGAACGCACAAATGAAAAATTCGTGCATATGCTCATATTGGCGCATGCTCAGAACGCACAAATGAAAAATTCGACATGGAGCTCATATTGGCATATGCTCATATTGGCGCATGCTCAGAACGCACAAATGAAAAATTCGTGCATATGCTCATATTGGCGCATGCTCAGAACGCACAAATGAAAATTGACCTTGCATATGCTCATATTGGCGCATGCTCAGAACGCACAAATGAAAAATTCGTGCATATGCTCATATTGGCGCATGCTCAGAACGCACAAATGAAAAATTCGTGCATATGCTCATATTGGCGCATGCTCAGAACGCACAAATGAAAAATTCGACATGGAGCTCCCTATATTTGCATATGCTCATATTGGCGCATGCTCAGAACGCACAAATGAAAAATTCGTGCATATGCTCATATTGGCGCATGCTCAGAACGCACAAATGAAAAATTCGTGCATATGCTCATATTGGCGCATGCTCAGAGCGCAAATGAAAAATTCGACATGGAGCTCCCCTGTATTTGCATATGCTCATATTGGCGCATGCTCAGAACGCACAAATGAAAAATTCATGCATATGCTCATATTGGCGCATGCTCAGAACGCACAAATGAAAAATTCGTGCATATGCTCATATTGGCGCATGCTCAGAACGCACAAATGAAAAATTCGACATGGAGCTCCCCTATATTTGCATATGCTCATATTGGCGCATGCTCAGAATGCACAAATGAAAAATTCGTGCATATGCTCATATTGGCGCATGCTCAGAACGCACAAATGAAAAATTCGTGCATATGCTCATATTGGCGCATGCTCAGAACGCACAAATGAAAAATTCGTGCATATGCTCATATTGGCGCATGCTCAGAACGCACAAATGAAAAATTCGTGCATATGCTCATATTGGCGCATGCTCAGAACGCACAAATGAAAAATTCGTCCATATGCTCATATTGGCGCATGCTCAGAACGCACAAATGAAAAATTCGTGCATATGCTCATATTGGCGCATGCTCAGAACGCACAAATGAAAAATTCGACATGGAGCTCCCTATATTTGCATATGCTCATATTGGCGCATGCTCAGAACGCACAAATGAAAAATTCATGCATATGCTCATATTGGCGCATGCTCAGAACGCACAAATGAAAAATTCGTGCATATGCTCATATTGGCGCATGCTCAGAACGCACAAATGAAAAATTCGTGCATATGCTCATATTGGCGCATGCTCAGAACGCACAAATGAAAAATTCGTGCATATGCTCATATTGGCGCATGCTCAGAACGCACAAATGAAAAATTCGTGCATATGCTCATATTGGCGCATGCTCAGAACGCACAAATGAAAAATTCGACATGGAGCTCCCTATATTTGCATATGCTCATATTGGCGCATGCTCAGAACGCACAAATGAAAAATTCGTGCATATGCTCATATTGGCGCATGCTCAGAACGCACAAATGAAAAATTCGTGCATATGCTCATATTGGCGCATGCTCAGAACGCACAAATGAAAAATTCGTGCATATGCTCATATTGGCGCATGCTCAGAACGCACAAATGAAAAATTCGTGCATATGCTCATATTGGCGCATGCTCAGAACGCACAAATGAAAAATTCGTGCATATGCTCATATTGGCGCATGCTCAGAACGCACAAATGAAAAATTCGACATGGAGCTCCCTATATTTGCATATGCTCATATTGGCGCATGCTCAGAACGCACAAATGAAAAATTCGTGCATATGCTCATATTGGCGCATGCTCAGAACGCACAAATGAAAAATTCGTGCATATGCTCAGAACGCACATGCGCACATATTCGTGCATATGCTCATATTGGCGCATGCTCAGAACGCACAAATGAAAAATTCGTGCATATGCTCATATTGGCGCATGCTCAGAACGCACAAATGAAAAATTCGTGCATATGCTCATATTGGCGCATGCTCAGAACGCACAAATGAAAAATTCGACATGGAGCTCCCTATATTTGCATATGCTCATATTGGCGCATGCTCAGAACGCACAAATGAAAAATTCGTGCATATGCTCATATTGGCGCATGCTCAGAACGCACAAATGAAAATTCGTGCATATGCTCATATTGGCGCATGCTCAGAACGCACAAATGAAAATTCGACATGGAGCTCCCCCATATTTGCATATGCTCATATTGGCGCATGCTCAGAACGCACAAATGAAAAATTCGTGCATATGCTCATATTGGCGCATGCTCAGAACGCACAAATGAAAAATTCGTGCATATGCTCATATTGGCGCATGCTCAGAACGCACAAATGAAAAATTCGACATATATTTGCATATGCTCATATTGGCGCATGCTCAGAACGCACAAATGAAAAATTCGTGCATATGCTCATATTGGCGCATGCTCAGAACGCACAAATGAAAATTCGTGCATATGCTCATATTGGCGCATGCTCAGAACGCACAAATGAAAAATTCGACATGGAGCTCCCTATATTTGCATATGCTCATATTGGCGCATGCTCAGAACGCACAAATGAAAAATTCGTGCATATGCTCATATTGGCGCATGCTCAGAACGCACAAATGAAAAATTCGTGCATATGCTCATATTGGCGCATGCTCAGAACGCACAAATGAAAAATTCGACATTATATTTGCATATGCTCATATTGGCGCATGCTCAGAACGCACAAATGAAAAATTCGTGCATATGCTCATATTGGCGCATGCTCAGAACGCACAAATGAAAAATTCATGCATATGCTCATATTGGCGCATGCTCAGAACGCACAAATGAAAAATTCGTCCTGGAGCTCCACTATATTTGCATATGCTCATATTGGCGCATGCTCAGAACGCACAAATGAAAAATTCGTGCATATGCTCATATTGGCGCATGCTCAGAACGCACAAATGAAAAATTCGTGCATATGCTCATATTGGCGCATGCTCAGAACGCACAAATGAAAAATTCGTGCATATGCTCATATTGGCGCATGCTCAGAACGCACAAATGAAAAATTCGTGCATATGCTCATATTGGCGCATGCTCAGAACGCACAAATGAAAAATTCGACATGGAGCTCCCCTATATTTGCATATGCTCATATTGGCGCATGCTCAGAACGCACAAATGAAAAATTCATGCATATGCTCATATTGGCGCATGCTCAGAACGCACAAATGAAAAATTCGTGCATATGCTCATATTGGCGCATGCTCAGAACGCACAAATGAAAAATTCGTGCATATGCTCATATTGGCGCATGCTCAGAACGCACAAATGAAAAATTCGACATGAAGCTCCCCTATATTTGCATATGCTCATATTGGCGCATGCTCAGAACGCACAAATGAAAAATTCGTGCATATGCTCATATTGGCGCATGCTCAGAACGCACAAATGAAAAATTCGTGCATATGCTCATATTGGCGCATGCTCAGAACGCACAAATGAAAAATTCGACATGGAGCTATATTTGCATATGCTCATATTGGCGCATGCTCAGAACGCACAAATGAAAAATTCGTGCATATGCTCATATTGGCGCATGCTCAGAACGCACAAATGAAAAATTCATGCATATGCTCATATTGGCGCATGCTCAGAACGCACAAATGAAAAATTCGTGCATATGCTCATATTGGCGCATGCTCAGAACGCACAAATGAAAAATTCGACATGGAGCTCCCTATATTTGCATATGCTCATATTGGCGCATGCTCAGAACGCACAAATGAAAAATTCGTGCATATGCTCATATTGGCGCATGCTCAGAACGCACAAATGAAAAATTCGTGCATATGCTCATATTGGCGCATGCTCAGAACGCACAAATGAAAAATTCGACATGGAGCTCCCCTATATTTGCATATGCTCATATTGGCGCATGCTCAGAACGCACAAATGAAAAATTCGTGCATATGCTCATATTGGCGCATGCTCAGAACGCACAAATGAAAAATTCGTGCATATGCTCATATTGGCGCATGCTCAGAACGCGCAAATGAAAAATTCGACATGGAGCTCCCTATATTTGCATATGCTCATATTGGCGCATGCTCAGAACGCACAAATGAAAAATTCATGCATATGCTCATATTGGCGCATGCTCAGAACGCACAAATGAAAAATTCGTGCATATGCTCATATTGGCGCATGCTCAGAACGCACAAATGAAAAATTCGACATGGAGCTCCCTATATTTGAATATGCTCATATTGGCGCATGCTCAGAACGCACAAATGAAAAATTCGTGCATATGCTCATATTGGCGCATGCTCAGAACGCACAAATGAAAAATTCGTGCATATGCTCATATTGGCGCATGCTCAGAACGCACAAATGAAAAATTCGTGCATATGCTCATATTGGCGCATGCTCAGAACGCACAAATGAAAAATTCGTGCATATGCTCATATTGGCGCATGCTCAGAACGCACAAATGAAAAATTCGTGCATATGCTCATATTGGCGCATGCTCAGAACGCACAAATGAAAAATTCGTGCATATGCTCATATTGGCGCATGCTCAGAACGCACAAATGAAAAATTCGACATGGAGCTCCCTATATTTGCATATGCTCATATTGGCGCATGCTCAGAACGCACAAATGAAAAATTCGTGCATATGCTCATATTGGCGCATGCTCAGAACGCACAAATGAAAAATTCGACATGGAGCTCCCTATATTTGCATATGCTCATATTGGCGCATGCTCAGAACGCACAAATGAAAAATTCGTGCATATGCTCATATTGGCGCATGCTCAGAACGCACAAATGAAAAATTCGACATGTATCTCCCTTCTGTTTGCATATGCTCATATTGGCGCATGCTCAGAACGCACAAATGAAAAATTCGCATATGCTCATATTGGCGCATGCTCAGAACGCACAAATGAAAAATTCGTGCATATGCTCATATTGGCGCATGCTCAGAACGCACAAATGAAAAATTCGTGCATATGCTCATATTGGCGCATGCTCAGAACGCACAAATGAAAAATTCATGCATATGCTCATATTGGCGCATGCTCAGAACGCACAAATGAAAAATTCGTGCATATGCTCATATTGGCGCATGCTCAGAACGCACAAATGAAAAATTCGACATGGAGCTTCCTATATTTGCATATGCTCATATTGGCGCATGCTCAGAACGCACAAATAAAAAAATTCGTACATATGCTCATATTGGCGCATGCTCAGATCGCACAAATGAAAAATTCGACATGGTGCTCTATATTTGCATATGCTCATATTGGCGCATGCTCAGAACGCACAAATGAAAAATTCGTGCATATGCTCATATTGGCGCATGCTCAGAACGCACAAATGAAAAATTCGTGCATATGCTCATATTGGCGCATGCTCAGAACGCACAAATGAAAAATTCGACATGGAGCTCCTATATTTGCATATGCTCATATTGGCGCATGCTCAGAACGCACAAATGAAAAATTCATGCATATGCTCATATTGGCGCATGCTCAGAACGCACAAATGAAAAATTCGTGCATATGCTCATATTGGCGCATGCTCAGAACGCACAAATGAAAAATTCGTGCATATGCTCATATTGGCGCATGCTCAGAACGCACAAATGAAAAATTCGTGCATATGCTCATATTGGCGCATGCTCAGAACGCACAAATAAAAATTCGTGCATATGCTCATATTGGCGCATGCTCAGAACGCACAAATGAAAAATTCGTGCATATGCTCATATTGGCGCATGCTCAGAACGCACAAATGAAAAATTCGTGCATATGCTCATATTGGCGCATGCTCAGAACGCACAAATGAAAAATTCGTGCATATGCTCATATTGGCGCATGCTCAGAACGCACAAATGAAAAATTCGTGCATATGCTCATATTGGCGCATGCTCAGAACGCACAAATGAAAAATTCGACATGGAGCTCCCTATATTTGCATATGCTCATATTGGCGCATGCTCAGAACGCACAAATGAAAAATTCATGCATATGCTCATATTGGCGCATGCTCAGAACGCACAAATGAAAAATTCGTGCATATGCTCATATTGGCGCATGCTCAGAACGCACAAATGAAAAATTCGTGCATATGCTCATATTGGCGCATGCTCAGAACGCACAAATGAAAAATTCGGGCATATGCTCATATTGGCGCATGCTCAGAACGCACAAATGAAAAATTCGTGCATATGCTCATATTGGCGCATGCTCAGAACGCACAAATGAAAAATTCGACATGGAGCTATATTTGCATATGCTCATATTGGCGCATGCTCAGAACGCACAAATGAAAAATTCGTGCATATGCTCATATTGGCGCATGCTCAGAACGCACAAATGAAAAATTCGTGCATATGCTCATATTGGCGCATGCTCAGAACGCACAAATGAAAAATTCGACATGGAGCTCCCTATATTTGCATATGCTCATATTGGCGCATGCTCAGAACGCACAAATGAAAAATTCGTGCATATGCTCATATTGGCGCATGCTCAGAACGCACAAATGAAAAATTTGCATATGCTCATATTGGCGCATGCTCAGAACGCACAAATGAAAAATTCGTGCATATGCTCATATTGGCGCATGCTCAGAACGCACAAATGAAAAATTCGTGCATATGCTCATATTGGCGCATGCTCAGAACGCACAAATGAAAAATTCGACATGGAGCTCCCTATATTTGCATATGCTCATATTGGCGCATGCTCAGAACGCACAAATGAAAAATTCGTGCATATGCTCATATTGGCGCATGCTCAGAACGCACAAATGAAAAATTCGTGCATATGCTCATATTGGCGCATGCTCAGAACGCGCAAATGAAAAATTCGACATGGAGCTCCCCTATATTTGCATATGCTCATATTGGCGCATGCTCAGAACGCACAAATGAAAAATTCATGCATATGCTCATATTGGCGCATGCTCAGAACGCACAAATGAAAAATTCGTGCATATGCTCATATTGGCGCATGCTCAGAACGCACAAATGAAAAATTCGACATGGAGCTCCCCTATTTTTGAATATGCTCATATTGGCGCATGCTCAGAATGCACAAATGAAAAATTCGTGCATATGCTCATATTGGCGCATGCTCAGAACGCACAAATGAAAAATTCGGGCATATGCTCATATTGGCGCATGCTCAGAACGCACAAATGAAAAATTCGTGCATATGCTCATATTGGCGCATGCTCAGAACGCACAAATGAAAAATTCGTGCATATGCTCATATTGGCGCATGCTCAGAACGCACAAATGAAAAATTCGTGCATATGCTCATATTGGCGCATGCTCAGAACGCACAAATGAAAAATTCGTGCATATGCTCATATTGGCGCATGCTCAGAACGCACAAATGAAAAATTCGACATGGAGCTCCCCTATATTTGCATATGCTCATATTGGCGCATGCTCAGAACGCACAAATGAAAAATTCATGCATATGCTCATATTGGCGCATGCTCAGAACGCACAAATGAAAAATTCGTGCATATGCTCATATTGGCGCATGCTCAGAACGCACAAATGAAAAATTCGTGCATATGCTCATATTGGCGCATGCTCAGAACGCACAAATGAAAAATTCGTGCATATGCTCATATTGGCGCATGCTCAGAACGCACAAATGAAAAATTCGTGCATATGCTCATATTGGCGCATGCTCAGAACGCACAAATGAAAAATTCGTGCATATGCTCATATTGGCGCATGCTCAGAACGCACAAATGAAAAATTCGTGCATATGCTCATATTGGCGCATGCTCAGAACGCACAAATGAAAATTCGTGCATATGCTCATATTGGCGCATGCTCAGAACGCACAAATGAAAATTCGACATGGAGCTCCCTATATTTGCATATGCTCATATTGGCGCATGCTCAGAACGCACAAATGAAAAATTCGTGCATATGCTCATATTGGCGCATGCTCAGAACGCACAAATGAAAATTCGTGCATATGCTCATATTGGCGCATGCTCAGAACGCACAAATGAAAATTCGACATGGAGCTCCCCTATATTTGCATATGCTCATATTGGCGCATGCTCAGAACGCACAAATGAAAAATTCGTGCATATGCTCATATTGGCGCATGCTCAGAACGCACAAATGAAAAATTCGTGCATATGCTCATATTGGCGCATGCTCAGAACGCACAAATGAAAAATTCGACATGGAGCTCCCTATATTTGCATATGCTCATATTGGCGCATGCTCAGAACGCACAAATGAAAAATTCGTGCATATGCTCATATTGGCGCATGCTCAGAACGCACAAATGAAAAATTCGTGCATATGCTCATATTGGCGCATGCTCAGAACGCACAATGAAAAATTTTTGCATATGCTCATATTGGCGCATGCTCAGAACGCACAAATGAAAAATTCGTGCATATGCTCATATTGGCGCATGCTCAGAACGCACAAATGAAAAATTCGTGCATATGCTCATATTGGCGCATGCTCAGAACGCACAAATGAAAAATTCGAGCATATGCTCATATTGGCGCATGCTCAGAACGCACAAATGAAAAATTCGTGCATATGCTCATATTGGCGCATGCTCAGAACGCACAAATGAAAATTCGACATGGAGCCCCTATATTTGCATATGCTCATATTGGCGCATGCTCAGAACGCACAAATGAAAAATTCGTGCATATGCTCATATTGGCGCATGCTCAGAACGCACAAATGAAAAATTCGTGCATATGCTCATATTGGCGCATGCTCAGAACGCACAAATGAAAAATTCGACATGGAGCTCCCCTATATTTGCATATGCTCATATTGGCGCATGCTCAGAACGCACAAATGAAAAATTCGTGCATATGCTCATATTGGCGCATGCTCAGAACGCACAAATGAAAAATTCGTGCATATGCTCATATTGGCGCATGCTCAGAACGCACAAATGAAAAATTCGACATTATATTTGCATATGCTCATATTGGCGCATGCTCAGAACGCACAAATGAAAAATTCGTGCATATGCTCATATTGGCGCATGCTCAGAACGCACAAATGAAAAATTCGTGCATATGCTCATATTGGCGCATGCTCAGAACGCACAAATGAAAAATTCGTGCATATGCTCATATTGGCGCATGCTCAGAACGCACAAATGAAAAATTCGTGCATATGCTCATATTGGCGCATGCTCAGAACGCACAAATGAAAAATTCGTGCATATGCTCATATTGGCGCATGCTCAGAACGCACAAATGAAAAATTCGACCCTATATTTGCATATGCTCATATTGGCGCATGCTCAGAACACAAATGAAAAATTCGTGCATATGCTCATATTGGCGCATGCTCAGAACGCACAAATGAAAAATTCGTGCATATGCTCATATTGGCGCATGCTCAGAACGCACAAATGAAAAATTCGACATGGAGCTCCTATATTTGCATATGCTCATATTGGCGCATGCTCAGAACGCACAAATGAAAAATTCGTGCATATGCTCATATTGGCGCATGCTCAGAACGCACAAATGAAAAATTCGTGCATATGCTCATATTGGCGCATGCTCAGAACGCACAAATGAAAAATTCGTTTTTGCATATGCTCATATTGGCGCATGCTCAGAACGCACAAATGAAAAATTCGTGCATATGCTCATATTGGCGCATGCTCAGAACGCACAAATGAAAAATTCGTGCATATGCTCATATTGGCGCATGCTCAGAACGCACAAATGAAAAATTCGTGCATATGCTCATATTGGCGCATGCTCAGAACGCACAAATGAAAAATTCGTCCATATGCTCATATTGGCGCATGCTCAGAACGCACAAATGAAAAATTCGTGCATATGCTCATATTGGCGCATGCTCAGAACGCACAAATGAAAAATTCGACATGGAGCTCCCTATATTTGCATATGCTCATATTGGCGCATGCTCAGAACGCACAAATGAAAAATTCATGCATATGCTCATATTGGCGCATGCTCAGAACGCACAAATGAAAAATTCGTTTATATGCTCATATTGGCGCATGCTCAGAACGCACAAATGAAAAATTCGACATGGAGCTCCCCTATATTTGAATATGCTCATATTGGCGCATGCTCAGAATACACAAATGAAAAATTCTTGCATATGCTCATATTGGCGCATGCTCAGAACGCACAAATGAAAAATTCGGACATATGCTCATATTGGCGCATGCTCAGAACGCACAAATGAAAATTCGTGCATATGCTCATATTGGCGCATGCTCAGAACGCACAAATGAATAATTCGACATGGAGCTCCCTATATTTGCATATGCTCATATTGGCGCATGCTCAGAACGCACAAATGAAAAATTCGTGCATATGCTCATATTGGCGCATGCTCAGAACGCACAAATGAAAATTCGTGCATATGCTCATATTGGCGCATGCTCAGAACGCACAAATGAAAAATTCGTGCATATGCTCATATTGGCGCATGCTCAGAACGCACAAATGAAAAATTCGACATGGAGCTCCCTATATTTGCATATGCTCATATTGGCGCATGCTCAGAACGCACAAATGAAAAATTCATGCATATGCTCATATTGGCGCATGCTCAGAACGCACAAATGAAAAATTCGTGCATATGCTCATATTGGCGCATGCTCAGAACGCACAAATGAAAAATTCGTGCATATGCTCATATTGGCGCATGCTCAGAACGCACAAATGAAAAATTCGACATGGAGCTCCCTATATTTGCATATGCTCATATTGGCGCATGCTCAGAACGCACAAATGAAAAATTCGTGCATATGCTCATATTGGCGCATGCTCAGAACGCACAAATGAAAAATCGTGCATATGCTCATATTGGCGCATGCTCAGAACGCACAAATGAAAAATTCGTGCATATGCTCATATTGGCGCATGCTCAGAACGCACAAATGAAAAATTCGACATGGAGCTCCCTATATTTGCATATGCTCATATTGGCGCATGCTCAGAACGCACAAATAAAAATTCATGCATATGCTCATATTGGCGCATGCTCAGAACGCACAAATGAAAAATTCGTGCATATGCTCATATTGGCGCATGCTCAGAACGCACAAATGAAAAATTCGACATGGAGCTCCCTATATTTGCATATGCTCATATTGGCGCATGCTCAGAACGCACAAATGAAAATTCTTGCATATGCTCATATTGGCGCATGCTCAGAACGCACAAATGAAAAATTCGTGCATATGCTCATATTGGCGCATGCTCAGAACGCACAAATGAAAAATTCGACATGGAGCTCCCTATATTTGCATATGCTCATATTGGCGCATGCTCAGAACGCACAAATGAAAAATTCGTGCATATGCTCATATTGGCGCATGCTCAGAACGCACAAATGAAAAATTCGTGCATATGCTCATATTGGCGCATGCTCAGAACGCACAAATGAAAAATTCGTGCATATGCTCATATTGGCGCATGCTCAGAACGCACAAATGAAAAATTCGTGCATATGCTCATATTGGCGCATGCTCAGAACGCACAAATGAAAAATTCGTGCATATGCTCATATTGGCGCATGCTCAGAACGCACAAATGAAAAATTCGTGCATATGCTCATATTGGCGCATGCTCAGAACGCACAAATGAAAAATTCGTGCATATGCTCATATTGGCGCATGCTCAGAACGCACAAATGAAAAATTCGTGCATATGCTCATATTGGCGCATGCTCAGAACGCACAAATGAAAAATTCGTGCATATGCTCATATTGGCGCATGCTCAGAACGCACAAATGTGAAATTCGTGCATATGCTCATATTGGCGCATGCTCAGAACGCACAAATGAAAAATTCGACATGGAGCTCCCCTATATTTGCATATGCTCATATTGGCGCATGCTCAGAACGCACAAATGAAAAATTCGTGCATATGCTCATATTGGCGCATGCTCAGAACGCACAAATGAAAAATTCGACATGGAGCTCCCTATATTTGCATATGCTCATATTGGCGCATGCTCAGAACGCACAAATGAAAAATTCGTGCATATGCTCATATTGGCGCATGCTCAGAACGCACAAATGAAAAATTCGACATGGTGCTCCCCTATGTTTGCATATGCTCATATTGGCGCATGCTCAGAACGTACAAATGAAAAATTCGTGCATATGCTCATATTGGCGCATGCTCAGAACGCACAAATGAAAAATTCGTCCATATGCTCATATTGGCGCATGCTCAGAACGCACAAATGAAAAATTCGTGCATATGCTCATATTGGCGCATGCTCAGAACGCACAAATGAAAAATTCATGCATATGCTCATATTGGCGCATGCTCAGAACGCACAAATGAAAAATTCGTGCATATGCTCATATTGGCGCATGCTCAGAACGCACAAATGAAAAATTCGACATGGAGCTCCCTATATTTGCATATGCTCATATTGGCGCATGCTCAGAACGCACAAATGAAAAATTCGTGCATATGCTCATATTGGCGCATGCTCAGAACGCACAAATGAAAAATTCGTGCATATGCTCATATTGGCGCATGCTCAGAACGCACAAATGAATAATTCGTGCATATGCTCATATTGGCGCATGCTCAGAACGCACAAATGAAAAATTCGTGCATATGCTCATATTGGCGCATGCTCAGAACGCACAAATGAAAAATTCGTGACAACGTGTCAACGTGTCAGACGTGTGACAACGTGTCAGACGTGAGCAGACGTGTGAATTTTGCTCCGCTAACTATAAACGAGAAACATATTCTTACAAGTCATGGCACATAATCCTATGGAAACGAGTAAAACCACAAATCCGCTAGTTGTTCTTAACCGTGTGAAATTTAAGTGGGAAGGCGATCTTGATTTATTTCAAGAATTTGTCAAAGATGTATTAAAGATAAAGGGAAAGTGGACTGTTCCTCGTGGCGGTTGCAAGCAAATAAAAACGAACAACATCACCATACGACTTTATGAAAATGGAAGCGTATTGCTAGAAGGACCTATGCTTGAGGATTACAGAAAGATACTAGAACAAATAGCAATAATTTCTTCGGATGGCGAGCACAATATGGGTGTTGGCGATATTGAATCTACGCCCTCGCATATGCCTTCGCTTCAGAATAATTATCTTAATAAGTTCATGGCGAATTCTCCTTTGACATCCTTAGACGTATCAAACTTGTCAATGGCTCGGTTGGTGGAATCGGATGGCTCTCACAACAACTCTAAAACCTCTGACGACTTATGTCCTGACGAGTCGACCAAAAAAATTGAGCAAAGGCAAAGCTGCGAAGAACTCTCTCTTCGCGATGTTACAAGACGGCTGGACTCGCTGACCCATCAATTCGAAAGGCATCAAACCGAATCATCACTCGTCCTAAATGAACTTATAAATACACTCGAAGTCTACAAAACCAGAATGATACAGATCATCTAGTACAGGAAAATACTTCACTGAAACGGGAAAATAAATCGCTCAAAGAAGATTTAGATGGCTACAAGAGTGTCATTTCTGAGTTAAACACGAAATTAACAGCTGCTGAAAATGATAAAGCCAGTTTATTGACAGCCATCCGTTTGTTGAACGAAGACCGAGCATTCATCCAATCTAATGTAAATAGTGCACACAACACAAAAGAAACCAACCAAGTGGATCAAACATCAAACTCTTGGCGTGCGGCCACTTCAACTTCTATAAATAAATCCAGTCATTATCATCCCCCATGTCTGAAAAACAAGTACTCTATTCTGCATATAGAGGACGAGGAAATACCGGAGACGAACGTAGACGTAGCTGTTAAGGAAGGCCTCGAAGATAGACAACCTATAGATGATAAATCAAGTTCGAGAAAATCGGCTGCTGGCAGAAAGGGTGGGCATAATAAGAAAACAAAAAGTAACACGGTTATTGTCGGTGATTCTATGACCAAATACGTGAAAGGCTGGGAGATGTCAAGTGCGACCAACCGTGTTACGGCTAAATCATTTTCCGGCGCCAGTATCGAAGATATGACTGACTTTATAAAACCAATTCTTCGAAAGAAACCTGATAAAATTATTCTCCACATTGGGACTAACAACTTACGTAACGATGAAGCCACGACTGTTGCTGATGGTATAACCAATCTTGCACATTCTATTGAACAACAGTGTCCAGATATTGAGATCATTATTTCGGGGATCATAACAAGATCAGATGATATGTCTGCCTCAAGCAGGGTAAGAGAAACGAATAAATTGGTCAAATCTATGTGTGACCAAAATAATTGGTATTTTATAGCAAACTCTAATATTACGACTACACATTTAAATGCCAGAGGATTACATTTAAATCACTCTGGCAGTTTGCTGTTACAAAATAATTTTAAGCTTGCTATTGCAAATTGACAGTTTGAGAGTGTGAGTACTGATTCTGGAGAATTTATCTCAAATTTAAATCCGAATTTAATTCCGAGTTGTCTTAATACTAGGGGGTTTAAAATGGCATTACTTAATATAGTCAGTCTTCCGAAACATGTTGATGAATTGCGCATATCTAGACTCTTTCTCCATTTTGATCTGCTTGCTCTGAATGAAACTAGACTGGATTCATCTATCTCGGATGGTCTAGTCAAAATTCGTGGCTACGATATCGTCAGAAACGACAGATCACGTAGAGGGGGAGGTGTTTGTATCTACCTCCGTAGTACTATCAGTTATAAAATCCGAAATGATCTGGTCCCTGATGATATTGAAGCAATTTGTTTGGAAATTTCTAAACCAAATTCTCGAAACTTTATCGTTGCATCCGTTTATCGTCCACCGAGCTCTACATCTGAGTTTTTCTTAACATTTGAAAAAATGATTAAAATGATTGATGACGAAAATAAAGAACTTCACATCCTAGGAGACCTAAATTGTAATATGTTGGCGAATATTTCTAATCAACCAACTAAAACACTTAAAGGAATTCTTGAAACATATCAATTATCTCAGCTCATTACTGAGGCTACACGAATAACGACTAGTTCCTGCACTCTTATAGATCATTATATAACATCTATGCCAGAAAAAATTGTTCAGTCTGGAGTAATACACACAGGAATTAGTGACCATAGCTTAATCTATGGTATTAGGAAAATAAATCCTGTTTTAAGTACCCGAAAAAAAGCTAAAAAGGTCGAAGTTAGAAACATGAAAAGATTTAATGAAGAGCGTTTTAATGAGGATCTTCTTACCCAATCTTGGGAACAAATTGTACTAAAGTCAGATACAGATTCTATGTGGGCCTGTTGGAAGGAACTATTTCTGGAAGTTCTTGATAAACATGCCCCAATTCAACATATTAGAAAACGGTCGTCTAGTGTCCGTGGGTTACCGCTGATATTAAAAACTTATATTTGAAAGAGATAAAAAGAAACGTAAAGCAATGATTACTAAACAAAGTACCGATTGGGATGTGTACAAAACATCCAGGAATCTGGTCAATATTGCTTTACGACATGCTAAGGCTGAATATTATCGTAACAAAATAGCTCAACAAAATAATAATCCTAAAGAGGCATGGAAAACAATCAATGATTTATTAGGCCGATCTTCTAATGAGACCATTGTAAATGAATTGAAGATTAATGATTCTAAAATTACTTCTAATGAAGAAATAGCTAATGCCTTTAATGAATATTTCACCAATATTGGCCCTAGCCTGGCTAATTCTATCGACGAATCCAATACCTCGTTTAAAACATTTGTGAAATCTGCTGAATCTAAAATGGATCGTTTTAGGCTGGTGTCAGTGGGTAAAGTAGTTAAGCTTTTGAAAGGCTTATCAAATTGTAAAGCAGCTGGTCTTGATAAAATATCTGGTAAAATTTTAAAAGTTGCTGCTAATACTATTGCCCCATCACTTACGCATATTTTTAATCATGGCTTGATTTCAAATTGCTTTCCATATGAATGGAAAATGGCAAGACTTGTACCAATTCACAAAAAAGGCCGCGGAATTTAACAGAGAATTATAGGCCAATTTCAATCTTGCCTTCAATTAGCAAAATAATGGAAAGAATAATGTATGACCAGATATACCAATATCTTAGTGACAACTCTTTACTTTCTGAACACCAATTTGGCTTTCGCAATTTCACTCCACTGCTTCGGCACTACTAGATAGTACGAACAGTTGGTATGTTAATATGGACCGGAAAAAGTTTAATTTGGTTGTTTTGTTAGATCTTAAGAAGGCATTTGATACAATCGACCATGGTATTCTGTTGAGCAAATTAGAACTTTATGGCATAACGGGAAGTGCTCTGTCGATGATACGTTCATACTTATCTGATCGTAATCAAAAATGTCAGTTGGGGGACCTTATGTCAACTGAAAGGCGTGTTACATGTGGTATTCCCCAAGGGTCTATTCTTGGCCCTCTCTTTTCCTTGTATACATAAATGATCTTCCAGAATGTTTAAATCAGGCTACTCCTCGGCTGTTTGCCGACGATACTAATCTTACAGTAGCTGGTGAAAGTATTCAGGAAATTGAGTTGAACATGAATAGTGATCTTGCATGCATAAATGAGTGGCTTTTGGCCAATAAACTGAGCCTTAATGTTACAAAAACAGAATTTATACTCATAGGTTCAGCTCATAAACTAAACAACCTTGTTACACAGCCAGATCTCAAAATTAATCATAAAAAATTAAACAAGTCTGTAACGCTACGGTACTTGGAGTAGAACTTGATGATAAATTATCTTGGAATAGACACATTGATAAAGTTGCTAAAAAAAGTTACCTCGGGAATAGGAGCTATCAGGAAAATTCGTGATTTCGTTGATCGAGACACTTTGATTTCTATCTACAATGCCTTAATTAATCCTCATTTTGATTATTGCAGTGAGGTATGGGATACCTTGGGTGTCGGACTTTCAAACAGGCTTCAAAAACTCCAAAATAGAGCTGCTAGAGTCATAATGAACTTTGGAAATGATATTTCTGGACCAGAAGCAATAAAAGCGTTAGGATGGGAAACTCTTGAGACTCGACGAGCCAAGTCCAAAGCAAAAACAATGTACAAGGTTTTAAATAACCTGGCTCCGAGCTCGCTTGCGGAACTGTTTGAACAAAAGAGAAATATTACTCAATACGACCTCAGGGGCTCTTCTACCTCGCTGCAGTTGCCTCAACCAAAAACTGAAAAGTTAAAGAAAAGTTTCTCATACGATGGAGCTAGAGTTTGGAATTCTCTACCTGCAGATGTGCGTAATTCGGATACATTGACAATATTCAAAAACGGAATTCGTGCTCATACCTCCTAAAAAAAATTTTCTAAATTAAATTCTATTCTTCTGTATTCAATTTTTAAATTTATTGCATGCCTTATTTGTCATACTTGTGTTCAGTATAGCGTATCGTAGATGTGGTTCATTGTACTATTTAATATGTATGTAATGTATATAATTGTATAATATTATGTTCTTAAATATGTTATTCACACGCCCCTCGTGGAAACCAGCTTTAAAGTTGACGAGGCTAGCGTGTGACTTTTAAATAAAGTTTTACTACTACTACTACTACAATGCTCATATTGGGGCGTGCTCAGAACGCACAAATGAAAAATTCGTACATATGCTCATATTGGCGCATGCTCAGAACGCACAAATGAAAAATTCGTGCATATGCTCATATTGGCGCATGCTCAGAACGCACAAATGAAAAATTCGTGCATATGCTCATATTGGCGCATGCTCAGACACACAAATGAAAAATTCGACATGGAGCTCCCCTATATTTGCATATGCTCATATTGGCGCATGCTCAGAACGCACAAATGAAAAATTCGTGCATATGCTCATATTGGCGCATGCTCAGAACGCACAAATGAAAAATTCGTGCATATGCTCATACTGGCGCACGCTCAGAACGTGCAAATGAATAATTCGACATGGAGCTCCCCTATATTTGCATATGCTCATATTGGCGCATGCTCAGAACGCACAAATGAAAAATTCGTGCATATGCTCATATTGGCGCATGCTCAGAACGCACAAATGAAAAATTCGTGCATATGCTCATATTGGCGCATGCTCAGAACGCACAAATGAAAAATCGTGCATATGCTCATATTGGCGCATGCTCAGAACGCACAAATGAAAAATTCGTGCATATGCTCATATTGGCGCATGCTCAGAACGCACAAATGAAAAATTCGTGCATATGCTCATATTGGCGCATGCTCAGAACGCACAAATGAAAAATTCGTGCATATGCTCATATTGGCGCATGCTCAGAACGCACAAATGAAAAATTCGTGCATATGCTCATATTGGCGCATGCTCAGAACGCACAAATGAAAAATTCGTGCATATGCTCATATTGGCGCATGCTCAGAACGCACAAATGAAAAATTCGTGCATATGCTCATATTGGCGCATGCTCAGAACGCACAAATGAAAAATTCGACATGGAGCTCCCCCAAATTTGCATATGCTCATATTGGCGCATGCTCAGAACGCACAAATGAAAAATTCGCATATGCTCATATTGGCGCATGCTCAGAACGCACAAATGAAAAATTCGTGCATATGCTCATATTGGCGCATGCTCAGAACGCACAAATGAAAAATTCGTGCATATGCTCATATTGGCGCATGCTCAGAACGCACAAATGAAAAATTCGTACATATGCTCATATTGGCGCATGCTCAGAACGCACAAATGAAAAATTCGTGCATATGCTCATATTGGCGCATGCTCAGAACGCACAAATGAAAAATTCGTGCATATGCTCATATTGGCGCATGCTCAGAACGCACAAATGAAAAATTCGTGCATATGCTCATATTGGCGCATGCTCAGAACGCACAAATGAAAAATTCGTGCATATGCTCATATTGGCGCATGCTCAGAACGCGCAAATGAAAAATTCGACATTATATTTGCATATGCTCATATTGGCGCATGCTCAGAACGCACAAATGAAAAATTCATGCATATGCTCATATTGGCGCATGCTCAGAACGCACAAATGAAAAATTCGTGCATATGCTCATATTGGCGCATGCTCAGAACGCACAAATGAAAAATTCGACATGGAGCTCCCTATATTTGCATATGCTCATATTGGCGCATGCTCAGAACGCACAAATGAAAAATTCGTGCATATGCTCATATTGGCGCATGCTCAGAACGCACAAATGAAAAATTCGTGCATATGCTCATATTGGCGCATGCTCAGAACGCACAAATGAAAAATTCGTGCATATGCTCATATTGGCGCATGCTCAGAACGCACAAATGAAAAATTCGTGCATATGCTCATATTGGCGCATGCTCAGAACGCACAAATGAAAAATTCGTGCATATGCTCATATTGGCGCATGCTCAGAACGCACAAATGAAAAATTCGTACATATGCTCATATTGGCGCATGCTCAGAATGCACAAATGAAAAATTCGTGCATATGCTCATATTGGCGCATGCTCAGAACGCACAAATGAATAATTCGACATGGAGCTCCCCTATATTTGCATATGCTCATATTGGCGCATGCTCAGAACGCACAAATGAAAAATTCGTGCATATGCTCATATTGGCGCATGCTCAGAACGCACAAATGAAAAATTCGTACATATGCTCATATTGGCGCATGCTCAGAACGCACAAATGAAAAATTCGTGCATATGCTCATATTGGCGCATGCTCAGACACACAAATGAAAAATTCGACATGGAGCTCCCCTATATTTGCATATGCTCATATTGGCGCATGCTCAGAACGCACAAATGAAAAATCGTGCATATGCTCATATTGGCGCATGCTCAGAACGCACAAATGAAAAATTCGTGCATATGCTCATATTGGCGCATGCTCAGAACGCACAAATGAATAATTCGACATGGAGCTCCCCTATATTTGCATATGCTCATATTGGCGCATGCTCAGAACGCACAAATGAAAAATTCGTGCATATGCTCATATTGGCGCATGCTCAGAACGCACAAATGAAAAATTCGTACATATGCTCATATTGGCGCATGCTCAGAACGCACAAATGAAAAATTCGTGCATATGCTCATATTGGCGCATGCTCAGAACGCACAAATGAAAAATTCGTACATATGCTCATATTGGCGCATGCTCAGAACGCACAAATGAAAAATTCGTGCTTATGCTCATATTGGCGCATGCTCAGAACGCACAAATGAAAAATTCGTGCATATGCTCATATTGGCGCATGCTCAGAACGCACAAATGAAAAATTCGTGCATATGCTCATATTGGCGCATGCTCAGAACGCACAAATGAAAAATTCGACATGGAGCTCCATTTGCATATGCTCATATTGGCGCATGCTCAGAACGCACAAATGAAAAATTCGTGCATATGCTCATATTGGCGCATGCTCAGAACGCACAAATGAAAAATTCGTGCATATGCTCATATTGGCGCATGCTCAGAACGCACAAATGAAAAATTCGTGCATATGCTCATATTGGCGCATGCTCAGAACGCACAAATGAAAAATTCGTGCATATGCTCATATTGGCGCATGCTCAGAACGCACAAATGAAAAATTCGTGCATATGCTCATATTGGCGCATGCTCAGAACGCACAAATGAAAAATTCGTGCATATGCTCATATTGGCGCATGCTCAGAACGCACAAATGAAAAATTCGTGCATATGCTCATATTGGCGCATGCTCAGAACGCACAAATGAAAAATTCGTGCATATGCTCATATTGGCGCATGCTCAGAACGCACAAATGAAAAATTCGTGCATATGCTCATATTGGCGCATGCTCAGAACGCACAAATGAAAAATTCGTGCATATGCTCATATTGGCGCATGCTCAGAACGCACAAATGAAAAATTCGTGCATATGCTCATATTGGCGCATGCTCAGAACGCACAAATGAAAAATTCGTGCATATGCTCATATTGGCGCATGCTCAGAACGCACAAATGAAAAATTCGACATGGAGCTCCTATATTTGCATATGCTCATATTGGCGCATGCTCAGAACGCACAAATGAAAAATTCGTGCATATGCTCATATTGGCGCATGCTCAGAACGCACAAATGAAAAATTCGTGCATATGCTCATATTGGCGCATGCTCAGAACGCACAAATGAAAAATTCGTGCATATGCTCATATTGGCGCATGCTCAGAACGCACAAATGAAAAATTCGTGCATATGCTCATATTGGCGCATGCTCAGAACGCACAAATGAAAAATTCGTGCATATGCTCATATTGGCGCATGCTCAGAACATACAAATGAAAAATTCGACATGGAGCTCCCCTACATTTGCATATGCTCATATTGGCGCATGCTCAGAACGCACAAATGAAAAATTCGTGCATATGCTCATATTGGCGCATGCTCAGAACACACAAATGAAAAATTCGTGCATATGCTCATATTGGCGCATGCTCAGAACGCACAAATGAAAAATTCGGCATGGAGCTCCCCTATATTTGCATATGCTCATATTGGCGCATGCTCAGAACGCACAAATGAAAAATTCGTGCATATGCTCATATTGGCGCATGCTCAGAACGCACAAATGAAAAATTCGTGCATATGCTCATATTGGCGCATGCTCAGAACGCACAAATGAAAAATTCGTGCATATGCTCATATTGGCGCATGCTCAGAACGCACAAATGAAAAATTCGTGCATATGCTCATATTGGCGCATGCTCAGAACGCACAAATGAAAAATTCGTGCATATGCTCATATTGGCGCATGCTCAGAACGCACAAATGAAAAATTCGTGCATATGCTCATATTGGCGCATGCTCAGAACGCACAAATGAAAAATTCGTGCATATGCTCATATTGGCGCATGCTCAGAACGCACAAATGAAAAATTCGTGCATATGCTCATATTGGCGCATGCTCAGAACGCACAAATGAAAAATTCGTGCATATGCTCATATTGGCGCATGCTCAGAACGCACAAATGAAAAATTCGTGCATATGCTCATATTGGCGCATGCTCAGAACGCACAAATGAAAAATTCGTGCATATGCTCATATTGGCGCATGCTCAGAACGCACAAATGAAAAATTCGTGCATATGCTCATATTGGCGCATGCTCAGAACGCACAAATGAAAATTCGACATGGAGCTCCCCTATATTTGCATATGCTCATATTGGCGCATGCTCAGAACGCACAAATGAAAAATTCGTGCATATGCTCATATTGGCGCATGCTCAGAACGCACAAATGAAAAATTCGTGCATATGCTCATATTGGCGCATGCTCAGAACGCACAAATGAAAAATTCGTGCATATGCTCATATTGGCGCATGCTCAGAACGCACAAATGAAAAATTCGTGCATATGCTCATATTGGCGCATGCTCAGAACGCACAAATGAAAAATTCGTGCATATGCTCATATTGGCGCATGCTCAGAACGCACAAATGAAAAATTTGACATGGAGCTCCCCAAAATTTGCATATGCTCATATTGGCGCATGCTCAGAACGCACAAATGAAAAATTCGTGCATATGCTCATATTGGCGCATGCTCAGAACGCACAAATGAAAAATTCGTGCATATGCTCATATTGGCGCATGCTCAGAACGCACAAATTCGTTCATATGCTCATATTGGCGCATGCTCAGAACGCACAAATGAAAAATTCGTGCATATGCTCATATTGGCGCATGCTCAGAACGCACAAATGAAAAATTCGTGCATATGCTCATATTGGCGCATGCTCAGAACGCACAAATGAAAAATTCGTGCATATGCTCATATTGGCGCATGCTCAGAACGCACAAATGAAAAATTCGTGCATATGCTCATATTGGCGCATGCTCAGAACGCACAAATGAAAAATTCGACATGGAGCTCCCTATATTTGCATATGCTCATATTGGCGCATGCTCAGAACGCACAAATGAAAAATTCGTGCATATGCTCATATTGGCGCATGCTCAGAACGCACAAATGAAAAATTCGTGCATATGCTCATATTGGCGCATGCTCAGAACGCACAAATGAAAAATTCGACATGGAGCTCCCCTATATTTGCATATGCTCATATTGGCGCATGCTCAGAACGCACAAATAAAAAATTCGTGCATATGCTCATATTGGCGCATGTTCAGAACGCACAAATGAAAAATTCGTGCATATGCTCATACTGGCGCACGCTCCGAACGCGCAAATGAATAATTCGACATGGAGCTCCCCTATATTTGCATATGCTCATATTGGCGCATGCTCAGAACGCACAAATGAAAAATTCGTGCATATGCTCATATTGGCGCATGCTCAGAACGCACAAATGAAAAATTCGTACATATGCTAATATTGGCGCATGCTCAGAACGCACAAATGAAAAAATCGTGCATATGCCTATATTGCTGCATGCTCAGAACGCACAAATGAAAAATTCGTGCATATGCTCATATTGGCGCATGCTCAGAACGCGCAAATGAAAATTCGACATGGAGCTCCCCTATATTTGCATATGCTCATATTGGCGCATGCTCAGAACGCACAAATGAAAAATTCGTGCATATGCTCATATTGGCGCATGCTCAGAACGCACAAATGAAAAATTCGTGCATATGCTCATATTGGCGCATGCTCAGAACGCACAAATGAAAAATTCGTGCATATGCTCATATTGGCGTGCTCAGAACGCACAAATGAAAAATTCGTACATATGCTCATATTGGCGCATGCTCAGAACGCACAAATGAAAAATTCGTGCATATGCTCATATTGGCGCATGCTCAGAACGCACAAATGAAAAATTCGTGCATATGCTCATATTGGCGCATGCTCAGAACGCACAAATGAAAAATTCGTGCATATGCTCATATTGGCGCATGCTCAGAACGCACAAATGAAAAATTCGACATGGAGCTCCCCAATATTTGCATATGCTCATATTGGCGCATGCTCAGAACGCACAAATGAAAAATTCGTGCATATGCTCATATTGGCGCATGCTCAGAACGCACAAATGAAAAATTCGTGCATATGCTCATATTGGCGCATGCTCAGAACGCACAAATGAAAAATTCGTGCATATGCTCATATTGGCGCATGCTCAGAACGCACAAATGAAAAATTCGTGCATATGCTCATATTGGCGCATGCTCAGAACGCACAAATGAAAAATTCGTGCATATGCTCATATTGGCGCATGCTCAGAACGCACAAATGAAAAATTCGTGCATATGCTCATATTGGCGCATGCTCAGAACGCACAAATGAAAAATTCGTGCATATGCTCATATTGGCGCATGCTCAGAACGCACAAATGAAAAATTCGTGCATATGCTCATATTGGCGCATGCTCAGAACGCACAAATGAAAAATTCGTACATATGCTCATATTGGCGCATGCTCAGAACGCACAAATGTAAAATTCGTGCATATGCTCATATTGGCGCATGCTCAGAACGCACAAATGAAAAATTCAACATGGAGCTCCCCTATATTTGCATATGCTCATATTGGCGCATGCTCAGAACGCACAAATGAAAAATTCGTGCATATGCTCATATTGGCGCATGCTCAGAACGCACAAATGAAAAATTCGTGCATATGCTCATATTGGGGCATGCTCAGAACGCACAAATGAAAAATTCGTACATATGCTCATATTGGCGCATGCTCAGAACGCACAAATGAAAAATTCGTGCATATGCTCATATTGGCGCATGCTCAGAACGCACAAATGAAAAATTCGTGCATATGCTCATATTGGCGCATGCTCAGAACGCACAAATGAAAAATTCGACATGGAGCTCCCCTATATTTGCATATGCTCATATTGGCGCATGCTCAGAATGCACAAATAAAAAAATCGTGCATATGCCTATATTGCTGCATGCTCAGAACGCACAAATGAAAAATTCGTGCATATGCTCATACTGGCGCACGCTCCGAACGCGCAAATGAATAATTCGACATGGAGCTCCCCTATATTTGCATATGCTCATATTGGCGCATGCTCAGAACGCACAAATGAAAAATTCGTGCATATGCTCATATTGGCGCATGCTCAGAACGCACAAATGAAAAATTCGTACATATGCTAATATTGGCGCATGCTCAGAACGCACAAATGAAAAAATCGTGCATATGCCTATATTGCTGCATGCTCAGAACGCACAAATGAAAAATTCGTGCATATGCTCATACTGGCGCACGCTCCGAACGCGCAAATGAATAATTCGACATGGAGCTCCCCTATATTTGCATATGCTCATATTGGCGCATGCTCAGAACGCACAAATGAAAAATTCGTGCATATGCTCATATTGGCGCATGCTCAGAACGCACAAATGAAAAATTCGTACATATGCTCATATTGGCCATGCTCAGAACGCACAAATGAAAAATTCGTGCATATGCTCATATTGGCGCATGCTCAGAACGCACAAATGAAAAATTCGTACATATGCTAATATTGGCGCATGCTCAGAACGCACAAATGAAAAATTCGTGCATATGCTCATATTGGCGCATGCTCAGAACGCACAAATGAAAAATTCGTGCATATGCTCATATTGGCGCATGCTCAGAATGCACAAATGAAAAATTCGTGCATATGCTCATATTGGCGCATGCTCAGAACGCACAAATGAAAAATTCGGGCATATGCTCATATTGGCGCATGCTCAGAACGCACAAATGAAAAATTCGTGCATATGCTCATATTGGCGCATGCTCAGAACGCACAAATGAAAAATTCGTGCATATGCTCATATTGGCGCATGCTCAGAACGCACAAATGAAAAATTCGTGCATATGCTCATATTGGGGCGCATGCTCAGAACGCACAAATGAAAAATTCGTACATATGCTCATATTGGCGCATGCTCAGAACGCACAAATGAAAAATTCGTGCATATGCTCATATTGGCGCATGCTCAGAACGCACAAATGAAAAATTCGACATGGAGCTCCCTATATTTGCATATGCTCATATTGGCGCATGCTCAGAACGCACAAATGAAAAATTCGTGCATATGCTCATATTGGCGCATGCTCAGAACGCACAAATGAAAAATTCGTGCATATGCTCATATTGGCGCATGCTCAGAACGCACAAATGAAAAATTCGTACATATGCTCATATTGGCGCATGCTCAGAACGCACAAATGAAAAATTCGTGCATATGCTCATATTGGCGCATGCTCAGAACGCACAAATGAAAAATTCGTGCATATGCTCATATTGGCGCATGCTCAGACACACAAATGAAAAATTCGACATGGAGCTCCCCTATATTTGCATATGCTCATATTGGCGCATGCTCAGAATGCACAAATAAAAAAATCGTGCATATGCCTATATTGCTGCATGTTCAGAACGCACAAATGAAAAATTCGTGCATATGCTCATATTGGCGCACGCTCCGAACGCGCAAATGAATAATTCGACATGGAGCTCCCCTATATGCTCATATTGGCGCATGCTCAGAACGCACAAATGAAAAATTCGCGCATATGCTCATATTGGCGCATGCTCAGAACGCACAAATGAAAAATTCGTGCATATGCTCATATTGGCGCATGCTCAGAACGCACAAATGAAAAATTCGTGCATATGCTCATATTGGCGCATGCTCAGAACGCACAAATGAAAAATTCGTGCATATGCTCATATTGGCGCATGCTCAGAATGCACAAATGAAAAATTCGTGCATATGCTCATATTGGCGCATGCTCAGAACGCACAAATGAAAAATTCGTGCATATGCTCATATTGGCGCATGCTCAGAACGCACAAATGAAAAATTCATGCATATGCTCATATTGGCGCATGCTCAGAACGCACAAATGAAAAATTCGTGCATATGCTCATATTGGCGCATGCTCAGAACGCACAAATGAAAAATTCGTGCATATGCTCATATTGGCGCATGCTCAGAACGCACAAATGAAAAATTCGTGCATATGCTCATATTGGCGCATGCTCAGAACGCACAAATGAAAAATTCGTACATATGCTCATATTGGCGCATGCTCAGAACGCACAAATGAAAAATTCGTGCATATGCTCATATTGGCGCATGCTCAGAACGCACAAATGAATAATTCGACATGGAGCTCCCCTATATTTGCATATGCTCATATTGGCGCATGCTCAGAACGCACAAATGAAAAATTCGTGCATATGCTCATATTGGCGCATGCTCAGAACGCACAAATGAAAAATTCGTGCATATTCTCATATTGGGGCGTGCTCAGAACGCACAAATGAAAAATTCGTACATATGCTCATATTGGCGCATGCTCAGAACGCACAAATGAAAAATTCGTGCATATGCTCATATTGGCGCATGCTCAGAACGCACAAATGAAAAATTCGTGCATATGCTCATATTGGCGCATGCTCAGACACACAAATGAAAAATTCGACATGGAGCTCCCCTATATTTGCATATGCTCATATTGGCGCATGCTCAGAATGCACAAATAAAAAATCGTGCATATGCTCATATTGGCGCATGCTCAGAACGCACAAATGAAAAATTCGTGCATATGCTCATATTGGCGCATGCTCAGAACGCACAAATGAAAAATTCGACATGGAGCTCCCATATGCTCATATTGGCGCATGCTCAGAACGCACAAATGAAAAATTCGTGCATATGCTCATATTGGCGCATGCTCAGAACGCACAAATGAAAAATTCGTACATATGCTCATATTGGCGCATGCTCAGAACGCACAAATGAAAAATTCGTGCATATGCTCATATTGGCGCATGCTCAGAACGCACAAATGAAAAATTCGTGCATATGCTCATATTGGCGCATGCTCAGAACGCACAAATGAAAAATTCGACATGGAGCTCCCCAAATTTGCATATGCTCATATTGGCGCATGCTCAGAACGCACAAATGAAAAATTCGTGCATATGCTCATATTGGCGCATGCTCAGAACGCACAAATGAAAAATTCGTGCATATGCTCATATTGGCGCATGCTCAGAACGCACAAATGAAAAATTCGTGCATATGCTCATATTGGCGCATGCTCAGAACGCACAAATGAAAAATTCGTACATATGCTCATATTGGCGCATGCTCAGAACGCACAAATGAAAAATTCGTGCATATGCTCATATTGGCGCATGCTCAGAACGCACAAATGAAAAATTCGTGCATATGCTCATATTGGCGCATGCTCAGAACGCACAAATGAAAATTCATGCATATGCTCATATTGGCGCATGCTCAGAACGCACAAATGAAAAATTCGTGCATATGCTCATATTGGCGCATGCTCAGAACGCACAAATGAAAAATTCGACATGGAGCTCCCTATATTTGCATATGCTCATATTGGCGCATGCTCAGAACGCACAAATGAAAAATTCGTGCATATGCTCATATTGGCGCATGCTCAGAACGCACAAATGAAAAATTCGTGCATATGCTCATATTGGCGCATGCTCAGAACGCACAAATGAATAATTCGACATGGAGCTCCCTATATTTGCATATGCTCATATTGGCGCATGCTCAGAACGCACAAATGAAAAATTCGTGCATATGCTCATATTGGCGCATGCTCAGAACGCACAAATGAAAAATTCGTGCATATGCTCATATTGGCGCATGCTCAGAACGCACAAATGAAAAATTCGTGCATATGCTCATATTGGCGCATGCTCAGAACGCACAAATGAAAAATTCGTGCATATGCTCATATTGGCGCATGCTCAGAACACACAAATGAAAAATTCGACATGGAGCTCCCCAAATTTGCATATGCTCATATTGGCGCATGCTCAGAATGCACAAATGAAAAATTCGTGCATATGCTCATATTGGCGCATGCTCAGAACGCACAAATGAAAAATTCGTGGATATGCTCATATTGGCGCATGCTCAGAACGCACAAATGAAAAATTCGTGCATATGCTCATATTGGCGCATGCTCAGAACGCACAAATGAAAAATTCGTACATATGCTCATATTGGCGCATGCTCAGAATGCACAAATGAAAAATTCGTGCATATGCTCATATTGGCGCATGCTCAGAACGCACAAATGAAAAATTCGTGCATATGCTCATATTGGCGCATGCTCAGAACGCACAAATGAAAAATTCATGCATATGCTCATATTGGCGCATGCTCAGAACGCACAAATGAAAAATTCGTGCATATGCTCATATTGGCGCATGCTCAGAACGCACAAATGAAAAATTCGTGCATATGCTCATACTGGCGCATGCTCAGAACGCGCAAATGAATAATTCGACATGGAGCTCCCCTATATTTGCATATGCTCATATTGGCGCATGCTCAGAACGCACAAATGAAAAATTCGTGCATATGCTCATATTGGCGCATGCTCAGAACGCACAAATGAAAAATTCGTGCATATGCTCATATTGGCGCATGCTCAGAACGCACAAATGAAAAATTCGTGCATATGCTCATATTGGCGCATGCTCAGAACGCACAAATGAAAAATTCCTGCATATGCTCATATTGGCGCATGCTCAGAACGCACAAATGAAAAATTCGACATGGAGCTCCCCCAAATTTGCATATGCTCATATTGGCGCATGCTCAGAATGCACAAATGAAAAATTCGCGCATATGCTCATATTGGCGCATGCTCAGAACGCACAAATGAAAAATTCGTGGATATGCTCATATTGGCGCATGCTCAGAACGCACAAATGAAAAATTCGTGCATATGCTCATATTGGCGCATGCATAGAACGCACAAATGAAAAATTCGTGCATATGCTCATATTGGCGCATGCTCAGAATGCACAAATGAAAAATTCGTGCATATGCTCATATTGGCGCATGCTCAGAACGCACAAATGAAAAATTCGTGCATATGCTCATATTGGCGCATGCTCAGAACGCACAAATGAAAAATTCATGCATATGCTCATATTGGCGCATGCTCAGAACGCACAAATGAAAAATTCGTGCATATGCTCATATTGGCGCATGCTCAGAACGCACAAATGAAAAATTCGTGCATATGCTCATATTGGCGCATGCTCAGAACGCACAAATGAAAAATTCGTGCATATGCTCATATTGGCGCATGCTCAGAACGCACAAATGAAAAATTCGTACATATGCTCATATTGGCGCATGCTCAGAACGCACAAATGAAAAATTCGTGCAAGAAACGCACAAATGAAAAATTCGTCATGGACCTCCCCTATATTTGAATATGCTCATATTGGCGCATGCTCAGAATGCACAAATGAAAAATTCGTGCATATGCTCATATTGGCGCATGCTCAGAACGCACAAATGAAAAATTCGGGCATATGCTCATATTGTCGCATGCTCAGAACGCACAAATGAAAAATTCGTGCATATGCTCATATTGGCGCATGCTCAGAACGCACAAATGAAAAATTCGTGCATATGCTCATATTGGCGCATGCTCAGAACGCACAAATGAAAAATTCGACATGGAGCTCCCTATATTTGCATATGCTCATATTGGCGCATGCTCAGAACGCACAAATGAAAAATTCATGCATATGCTCATATTGGCGCATGCTCAGAACGCACAAATGAAAATTCGTGCATATGCTCATATTGGCGCATGCTCAGAACGCACAAATGAAAAATTCGACATGGAGCTCCCCTATATTTGAATATGCTCATATTGGCGCATGCTCAGAATACACAAATGAAAAATTCTTGCATATGCTCATATTGGCGCATGCTCAGAACGCACAAATGAAAAATTCGTGCATATGCAAATACAAATGAAAAATTCGACATGGAGCTCCCCTATATTTGAATATGCTCATATTGGCGCATGCTCAGAATACACAAATGAAAAATTCGTGCATATGCTCATATTGGCGCATGCTCAGAACGCACAAATGAAAAATTCGTAAGGCGAATTGTTCATTTGTGCGTTCTGAGCATGCGCCAATATGAGCATATGCAAGAATTTTTCATATTTTTCAATATGAATTGGCGCATGCTCTGAACGCACAAATGAAAAATTCATGCATATGCTCATATTGGCGCATGCTCAGAACGCACAAATGAAAAATTCGTGCATATGCTCATATTGGCGCATGCTCAGAACGCACAAATGAAAAATTCGTGCATATACTCATATTGGCGCATGCTAAGAACGCACAAATGAAAAATTCGTGCATATGCTCATATTGGCGCATGCTCAGAACGCACAAATGAAAAATTCGTACATATGCTCATATTGGTGCATGCTCAGAACGCACAAATGAAAAATTCGTGCATATGCTCATATTGGCGCATGCTCAGAACGCACAAATGAAAAATTCGACATGGAGCTCCCCTATATTTGCATATGCTCATATTGGCGCATGCTCAGAACGCACAAATGAAAAATTCGTGCATATGCTCATATTGGCGCATGCTCAGAACGCACAAATGAAAAATTCGTGCATATGCTCATATTGGCGCATGCTCAGAACGCACAAATGAAAAATTCGTGCATATGCTCATATTGGCGCATGCTCAGAACACACAAATGAAAAATTCGACATGGAGCTCCCCTATATTTGCATATGCTCATATTGGCGCATGCTCAGAATGCACAAATAAAAAAATCGTGCATATGCCTATATTGCTGCATGCTCAGAACGCACAAATGAAAAATTCGTGCATATGCTCATATTGGCGCACGCTCCGAACGCACAAATGAATAATTCGACATGGAGCTCCCCTATATTTGCATATGCTCATATTGGCGCATGCTCAGAACGCACAAATGAAAAATTCGTGCATATGCTCATATTGGCGCATGCTCAGAACGCACAAATGAAAAATTCGTGCATATGCTCATATTGGCGCATGCTCAGAACGCACAAATGAAAAATTCGTGCATATGCTCATATTGGCGCGTGCTCAGAACGCACAAATGAAAAATTCGTACATATGCTAATATTGGCGCATGCTCAGAACGCACAAATGAAAAATTCGTGCATATGCTCATATTGGCGCATGCTCAGAACGCACAAATGAAAAATTCGTGCATATGCTCATATTGGCGCATGCTCAGAATGCACAAATGAAAAATTCGTGCATATGCTCATATTGGCGCATGCTCAGAACGCACAAATGAAAAATTCGTGCATATGCTCATATTGGCGCATGCTCTGAACGCACAAATGAAAAATTCATGCATATGCTCATATTGGCGCATGCTCAGAACGCACAAATGAAAAATTCGTGCATATGCTCATATTGGCGCATGCTCAGAACGCACAAATGAAAAATTCGACATGGAGCTCCCCTATATTTGAATATGCTCATATTGGCGCATGCTCAGAATACACAAATGAAAAATTCTTGCATATGCTCATATTGGCGCATGCTCAGAACGCACAAATGAAAAATTCGTGCATATGCTCATATTGTCGCATGCTCAGAACGCACAAATGAAAAATTCGACATGGAGCTCCCCTATATTTGAATATGCTCATATTGGCGCATGCTCAGAATGCACAAATGACAAATTCGTGCAGATGCTCATATTGGCGCATGCTCAGAACGCACAAATGAAAAATTCGGGCATATGCTCATATTGTCGCATGCTCAGAACGCACAAATGAAAAATTCGTGCATATGCTCATATTGGCGCATGCTCAGAACGCACAAATGAAAAATTCGTGCATATGCTCATATTGGCGCATGCTCAGAACGCACAAATGAAAAATTCGTGCATATGCTCATATTGGCGCATGCTCAGAACGCACAAATGAAAAATTCGTACATATGCTCATATTGGCGCATGCTCAGAACGCACAAATGAAAAATTCGTGCAAGAAACGCACAAATGAAAAATTCGTCATGGACCTCCCCTATATTTGAATATGCTCATATTGGCGCATGCTCAGAATGCACAAATGAAAAATTCGTGCATATGCTCATATTGGCGCATGCTCAGAACGCAAAAATGAAAAATTCGTGCATATGCTCATATTGGCGCATGCTAAGAACGCACAAATGAAAAATTCGTGCATATGCTCATATTGGGGCGTGCTCAGAACGCACAAATGAAAAATTCGTACATATGCTCATATTGGCGCATGCTCAGAACGCACAAATGAAAAATTCGTGCATATGCAGAAACGCACAAATGAAAAATTCGTCATGGACCTCCCCTATATTTGAATATGCTCATATTGGCGCATGCTCAGAATGCACAAATGAAAAATTCGTGCATATGCTCATATTGGCGCATGCTCAGAACGCACAAATGAAAAATTCGGGCATATGCTCATATTGTCGCATGCTCAGAACGCACAAATGAAAAATTCGTGCATATGCTCATATTGGCGCATGCTCAGAACGCACAAATGAAAAATTCGTGCATATGCTCATATTGGCGCATGCTCAGAACGCACAAATGAAAAATTCGACATGGAGCTCCCTATATTTGCATATGCTCATATTGGCGCATACTCTGAACGCACAAATGAAAAATTCATGCATATGCTCATATTGGCGCATGCTCAGAACGCACAAATGGAAAATTCGTGCATATGCTCATATTGGGGCATGCTCAGAACGCACAAATGAAAAATTCGACATGGAGCTCCCCTATATTTGAATATGCTCATATTGGCGCATGCTCAGAATACACAAATGAAAAATTCTTGCATATGCTCATATTGGCGCATGCTCAGAACGCACAAATTAAAAATTCGGGCATATGCTCATATTGGCGCATGCTCAGAATGCACAAATGAAAAATTCGTGCATATGCTCATATTGGCGCATGCTCAGAACGCAAAATGAAAATTCGTGCATATGCTCATATTGGCGCATGCTAAGAACGCACAAATGAAAAATTCGTGCATATGCTCATATTGGCGCGTGCTCAGAACGCACAAATGAAAAATTCGTACATATGCTCATATTGGCGCATGCTCAGAACGCACAAATGAAAAATTCGTGCAAGAAACGCACAAATGAAAAATTCGTCATGGACCTCCCCTATATTTGAATATGCTCATATTGGCGCATGCTCAGAATGCACAAATGAAAAATTCGTGCATATGCTCATATTGGCGCATGCTCAGAACGCACAAATGAAAAATTCGGGCATATGCTCATATTGTCGCATGCTCAGAACGCACAAATGAAAAATTCGTGCATATGCTCATATTGGCGCATGCTCAGAACGCACAAATGAAAAATTCGTGCATATGCTCATATTGGCGCATGCTCAGAACGCACAAATGAAAAATTCGACATGGAGCTCCTATATTTGCATATGCTCATATTGGCGCATACTCAGAACGCACAAATGAAAAATTCATGCATATGCTCATATTGGCGCATGCTCAGAACGCACAAATGAAAAATTCGTGCATATGCTCATATTGGCGCATGCTCAGAACGCACAAATGAAAAATTCGACATGGAGCTCCCCTATATTTGAATATGCTCATATTGGCGCATGCTCAGAATACACAAATGAAAAATTCTTGCATATGCTCATATTGGCGCATGCTCAGAACGCACAAATGAAAAATTCGGGCATATGCTCATATTGTCGCATGCTCAGAACGCACAAATGAAAAATTCGTGCATATGCTCATATTGGCGCACGCTCCGAACGCACAAATGAATAATTCGACATGGAGCTCCCCTATATTTGCATATGCTCATATTGGCGCATGCTCAGAACGCACAAATGAAAAATTCGTCCATATGCTCATATTGGCGCATGCTCAGAACGCACAAATGAAAAATTCGACATGGAGCTCCCCTATATTTGCATATGCTCATATTGGCGCATGCTCTGAACGCACAAATGAAAAATTCATGCATATGCTCATATTGGCGCATGCTCAGAACGCACAAATGAAAAATTCGTGCATATGCTCATATTGGCGCATGCTCAGAACGCACAAATGAAAAATTCGACATGGAGCTCCCCTATATTTGAATATGCTCATATTGGCGCATGCTCAGAATGCACAAATGAAAAATTCGTGCATATGCTCATATTGGCGCATGCTCAGAACGCACAAATGAAAAATTCGGGCATATGCTCATATTGTCGCATGCTCAGAACGCACAAATGAAAAATTCGTGCATATGCTCATATTGGCGCATGCTCAGAACGCACAAATGAAAAATTCGTGCATATGCTCATATTGGCGCATGCTCAGAACGCACAAATGAAAAATTCGCGCATATGCTCATATTGGGGCATGCTCAGAACGCACAAATGAAAAATTCGTACATATGCTCATATTGGCGCATGCTCAGAACGCACAAATGAAAAATTCGTGCATATGCTCATATTGGCGCACGCTCAGAACGCACAAATGAATAATTCGACATGGAGCTCCCCTATATTTGCATATGCTCATCTTGGCGCATGCTCAGAACGCACAAATGAAAAATTCGTGCATATGCTCATATTGGCGCATGCTCAGAACTCACAAATGAAAAATTCGTGCATATGCTCATATTGGCGCATGCTCAAAACGCACAAATGAAAAATTCGTGCATATGCTCATATTGGGGCGTGCTCAGAACGAACAAATGAAAAATTGGTACATATGCTCATATTGGCGCATGCTCAGAACGCACAAATGAAAAATCGTGCATATGCCCGCGTTCTGAGCATATTCAATATGAGCATATGCACGAATTTTTCATTTGTGCGTTCTGAGCATGCGCCAATATGAGCATATGTTCGAATTTTTCATTTGAGCGTTCTGAGCATGCGCCAATATGAGCATAAGCACGAATTTTTCATTTGTGCGTTCTGAGCATGCGCCAATATGAGCATATGCACGAATTTTTCATTTGTGCGTTCTGAGCATGCGCCAATATTAGCATATGTACGAATTTTTCATTTGTGCGTTCTGAGCACGCCCCAATATGAGCATATGCACGAATTTTTCATTTGTGGGTTCTGAGCATGCGCCAATATGAGCATATGCACGAATTTTTCATTTGTGCGTTCTGAGCATGCAGCAATATAGGCATATGCACGATTTTTTCATTTGTGCATTCTGAGCATGCGCCAATATGAGCATATGCAAATATAGGGGAGCTCCATGTCGAATTTTTCATTTGTGCGTCTGAGCATGCGCCAATATGAGCATATGCACGAATTTTTCATTTGTGCGTTCTGCGCATGCGCCAATATGAGCATATGCACGAATTTTTCATTTGTGCGTTCTGAGCATGCGCCAATATGAGCAAATGTACGAATTTTTCATTTGTGCGTTCTGAGCACGCCCCAATATGAGCATATGCGCGAATTTTTCATTTGTGCGTTCTGAGCATGCGCCAATATGAGCATATGCACGAATTTTTCATTTGTGCGTTCTGAGCATGCGCCAATATGAGCATATGCACGAATTTTTCATTTGTGCGTTCTGAGCATGCGCCAATATGAGCATATGTACGAATTTTTCATTTGTGCGTTCTGAGCACGCCCCAATATGAGCATATGCGCGAATTTTTCATTTGTGCGTTCTGAGCATGCGCCAATATGAGCATATGCACGAATTTTTCATTTAATAATAATAATAATAATAATAAACATTTATATAGCGCACAAATTTGTGCGTTCTGAGCATGCGCCAATATGAGCATATGTACGAATTTTTCATTTGTGCGTTCTGAGCACGCCCCAATATGAGCATATGCACGAATTTTTCATTTGTGCGTTCTGAGCATGCGCCAATATGAGCATATGTTCGAATTTTTCATTTGTGCGTTCTGAGCATGCGCCAATATGAGCATATGCACGAATTTTTCATTTGTGCGTTCTGAGCATGCGCCAATATGAGCATATGTAGGAATTTTTCATTTGTGCGTTCTGAGCATGCGTCAATATGAGCATATGCAAATATAGCGGAGCTCCATGTCGAATTTTTCATTTGTGCGTTCTGAGCATGCGCCAATATGAGCATATGCACGAATTTTTCATTTGTGCGTTCTGAGCATGCGCCAATATGATCATATGCTCAAATTTTTCATTTGTGCGTTCTGAGAATGCGCCAATATGAGCATATGCACGAATTTTTCATTTGTGCGTTCTGAGCATGCGCCAATATGAGCATATGTACGAATTTTTCATTTGTGCGTTCTGAGCACGCCCCAATATGAGCATATGCGCGAATTTTTCATTTGTGCGTTCTGAGCATGCGCCAATATGAGCATATGCACGAATTTTTCATTTGTGCGTTCTGAGCATGCGCCAATATGAGCATATGTACGAATTTTTCATTTGTGCGTTCTGAGCACGCCCCAATATGAGCATATGCACGAATTTTTCATTTGTGCGTTCTGAGCATGCGCCAATATGAGCATATGCACGAATTTTTCATTTGTGCGTTCTGAGCATGCGCCAATATGAGCATATGTACGAATTTTTCATTTGTGCGTTCTGAGCACGCCCCAATATGAGCATATGCACGAATTTTTCATTTGTGCGTTCTTAGCATGCGCCAATATGAGCATATGTTCGAATTTTTCATTTGTGCGTTCTGAGCATGCGCCAATATGAGCATATGCACGAATTTTTCATTTGTGCGTTCTGAGCATGCGCCAATATGAGCATATGTTCGAATTT
>JADLSH010000392.1:0-123507 GCA_016169945.1 Trachythela sp. YZ-2020 | reverse complement strand
CGTAGCCAGGATTTTGTTGTGGGGGGGCAAAGTCCCATTTTCGTCCCCATTAATCTGTTTTCTCCACTGATCTGTCCAATACACTATCTAAGCGAAGCGCCATGCGTGGCGCGTAGCGTACAAGAAAATTTTGAGAAATGAAGTATCCTCACATGCAATCTGGTGCAAAATTTTACACAATTTAAAGTCAACTTTGTATTCACAAATTTATATATTTGACTATTATATCATTAAAAAGTCAAAGGAAAAAGTCAAAGGAAACAAGTCAAAAAATAAATTTCAAAATTACTATTTAATATTTCCTGATTTTGATTAACATAAACCTTGTTTTCTACCAAATGTTCACCAGAAATATCGGTAAACCTAGCATGTCGGAAAAACACATATTTTTCTCTTTTGACTTTTTCCCGACTTTTCTCCTTTGCTTTTTTCATTTTTTCTTGATACTTTTTTCTTGACTTTTTCCTTTAACTTTTCCCATTGACTTTTTTACTTTTTACCTAGGCCTACATCCCATTAATTAATATTTCAAAGAAGTTAAAAGGGAAAGTTTTACGTACAAGTGTTATTCCAGTATGTATTATACGGGCTTGAGACTGTGGCTCTGTCTACAGCTACAGTAAAACCAGGAAAAGAATGTGTTTTCCATCGATACTTTACATTTCCACCTTCCCAATCTGCCAATCCAATGACATCCCCAAAACTATGTAGAGGTCTGAAGGAAACCCCATTTATCAAGACCCCCCAACACACTTTGGTTGTATCACGATGTAAAATCCTAAGCAAATTATTGATGTATGTTGATGTATGTAGGATGATTTTTTGTTTACCCAGTATACGCCGCACTGGTTACGTCTTCCAAGCCTTGATGAACAACACCACAGGTAGCCTACCTATCCATTTATACTTTAGCCGAAGCAATGGGGGGGTCCCCGTTGGGGAACGATGGCCCCGCAGGGGATTTTGAGATATGTCGGGGAAAGTTGGTGTGTTTTGTCCCCCTTGTCGGGGAATGCCCCCCCCCCGGTCCCATTCGGGAACCCTGGGACCACCACTGTGCCAGAGGGTAGACTATTTGGCAATAACTTATTTTTTAATGTATATACCACAATTTTTTCAGCCTCCTCATCGTCCCCAAAATTTCTGTGGGGGGGCACTCTGCCCCCCCTGCCCCCCCCTAGCTACGCCACTGAGAGGTCGCTAAATGAAAAATACCAAAAAATATTTAAAAATAGCAGAACAAATAATTAAAAATATACAAAGAAGAGCATAATATATTCACATAATAATTATTATAATCCCCTTGTATTTACATAAATTCGTTATCCTCCGCATATAACTCATGGTTCCCACATCCCGGACAACAAACAATCACAGATCCCGGGGGGTCGCTAAAAATATATATGAGCATAAAGATTTTTATTTTATTTATTAAAAATATACAAATAAGAGCATAATATATTCATATTATAATTATAATCCCCTTGTATTTACATAAATTCGTTATCCTCTACATGTAACTCATGGTTTTCACACTCCCGGACAACAGTCACATATTTCAATATTTGCCCCCATCTCAAAAGTGCCATATACTCAATATTGCCCAGTGGCGAATGCAGGATTTGTGAGGTGATGGTGGGAAGGGGTGGCAGTTTCAACGCTAGTTTCACGCATATTTCCCCAAAATTCCCCCGACTGAGTGATTTATCCCCCTTGAGTATATTTTTCCTTAACAAAATATAATATAATTTTGTTAGTAGGCCCCCTATATATAACATGCTAAAATAATAATATAGCTGAAATTTGGCTTAAGTTAGGACGAAATGTTGCACAGTTTGTCTCATGTGAAACCTTAAACTGAAATCAATATTTTCTCAAATTATTTGTATAGGTGACCATAAGTATGTATTTCCCCAAAATCAATACATATCGCGGTTTAGATCCTATCTCTGTCACGGCAAATTGCTGTTAGAAGTACATTCCTCCACATATGTCAATTCCAGGCGCGGATCCAAGGGGGGGGGGGCAAGAAAAACTACAAAATGTACATTTTTACAGGAAAACGACATACACGAATTGGGTTCCTAGATACCAGGAAAACGCATATAAGCACCCCACATTTTCAAAAAATCTTGGGGGAGGACCCCCAAACCCCCCGCTTCGGGCTTCGCGCCTTCGGCGCTCGCAATTCGGGCTGCGCCCTCAATTGGCGCTTCGCTTAGATAGTCGAGGGGGGCGCCATCGATGTCCTTGCCCCGGGCGCCATCAACCCTCGCTACGCCACTGGACGCGAAACACCTCACATGTTCCCAATTAGGCCGAAGCCTACAGCTGGGTGGAATAAATCAGTCGATATAGAATGTCTTTGCTCAAATGACATAAGCCAAGTTCAGCAGCAGTGCTGAACAGGAATCGAACCGGCGACCTTGCGGTCACCAACCCGACACGCTACCACTGCGCTAAACCAAACATTTATTATGGTGAATCTATAGGAATTTAACCCCCAACACCTGTTTTCTAATCAATTTATATATTTATGAGAATTGTTAACAATGCAATTTACCCTTGTCTATTCAGGGAATACAAATTTCGCTCACAGAGGAAATAAACACCGATATTGATTAGTGACACCCATGGATCTATAAAATAATTGGATATAACTTCGACCTATCAAGCAACGAAATAACAATTCACAGGTGCTCGCAGAATTACACAGTAATTGCGATCAGATTGTCAGGCCACCGTGCTTTTATTGAAATTAAACAGTTTAAAACCAAAAGATAAATAACATAGGCCGACACACTATAACTTAGATGTTTTCCAGCAAGTATTTGATTAAAGACGGAATGACACACGACACCATATTGACCAAAGCAGCGCCCCGCGTACATGATTCGATGATGAGCGTGCACCGGACCCTGTTGCACGTTCATAGCGGGTCTGTACGCGCGTGACAATGCCATTGAAATAGTGTGTATTTTTATTCGGTTTTTTCTCGAATTACTAGTCCCAAAATATTTTATTTTTTTTTCATCCATAGTAGGTGTACGGGGCATATGTTTACCATCATTTTGCCGGTATCCGGGTGGAATATGTCCCTTCGGTTGTATAGTAAAGTTGATTAAAAAATATGCGTTCTACACACTAATCAATGGGGATTTCGTCTTGAATTCCAGACGTCTGACTCCAGCCTGTTTGTGTTTCAGCTGCGTTCATCGCTGAGCGTGTAGGCGGGGCACTGTTGTGCGCGTGTGTCAGTCCGTCTTTAACAATTTGAACTCGCATATGCCACAGAAATTAACATATCATTATAAATCATGAGTTACTATCACGTTGGTGGTTAGTGGTTACTGAATTCAACATTTGAAGTTATAATACTTATCTATAAGTATGTGGTGTCCGCATGATATATATATATATATATATATATAGGTTACTTTAGTAAAGTCCCATTTAAAGTAATTAATTTTGTATTTATTAAGTAGGCCTACTGTACTATTATGTAGCTCCATGAGTATCAAATAATGTTATATTTAATTTGTTATTGCCAATAATCTTTAGTTATATCAGCTCCATGGTTATATCCATAATCCACGAAGACCTTCCATAGCCATGCTCTCAATAGTGATGGTTTATGGTTAACCTTAGAGTCAGGGCTATGGTTTATGGGATTTTCCCGTATCGCACCTGCGAATGACAATGTGCGTATAAGGAACGCAGGATGGTGACCCAGCGTACCTATAAAGTATATAAATGGGCATTAATAATACCAACTTTAATATTAGCAACCTGGTACGGTACACGTTACAGATCATACATTATAAGTTCAGTCGCAAGTTCAGTCGCATATTGCCGATCCCAGAAGAAGACAAATAATATAAAGCGATATTAACCCGGTAATATCGCTTCAAATTATATAAACCCTCTATTTTTAGGGATCGTCATAATGCCGACTGACCATTAAAATGCCGACTGGTCAACTGCTGACCACAGACATCTTATATAATCTAGACAGACTGCTGCACAGTGAAGAAATGAAGCCGACATGGAGATTGCGTAATAGGGGCACATAACGTATATAACGCAATCTGTGCGCATGCGCAGTGTAGAGGGTTGAGAAAAACACAAAACAGCTGAGTGTCAGCAGCGCCATACACTCTAAACATAAACTAGTCAAGCACGGTGAAATTCTAGTCCTGGTGCCTAGTTTTAATTAGTCCTACCGATTTTGTCTGTCTCGTGCAGAATGACACCGGCATGACTTATTTTCAAAGTCACTTGCCTAGTAAAAAATAGTCCAGTGACTATTAAAAACTTGTCTAGACGGATGGACCATGGCTGCCTAGTCATAACAGGGCTCCCTGGTCATAGGATGGTCACACTCATACAACAACACACACACATGCTGGGTCCCGCCTTTCGATAATGATATGCATAATGCAAAGTGGCAGATTTCACAGCGACTGTTGTACATGATGACGATGAACGGCTTCACGGCCGCCATTGCTTTACAAATCGCAGAGTCAGAATCCGTCACTGCCTGTTGACATGCAATGTTGGTATATCGCTCAGCAAATCCAACCACATAATGCATGAAACAAGTCGGTCTATTTCAGCAACAATATACAAAAGAGTAAGTACAACTTGCCGGTAAGTTAGTAATCTAGAAGTAGCCATACTAAATATAATAGATAGTAATTATTGTTTGAAATGTATAGATTTGGTAGGCGTACCTTTAACACACTGATATAGACAACAACCGTATTATAGTAGGCCTACACTGCTATGACTGCATATACGCACATACACTGATCACCCAACCCATTTAGCATGATAAGGTATATCCGACTATATGGTGATGATGTGTGGTGTATATGGTGGTGTGATATCACCTATTGTCATATTATTCAAGTGAGACTTATGTTTAGGCATGGGATGGTTTAAATTTAATAATTTCTGAGAAAGTCCTTTATAATGTTGACTGGTTATTGACCTATATTGATTAGTAAAAATAGATCAGAATTATATATCGTATAGGCTGTTATTTAATTACTTGAAGTATGATGAACATTATTAATCATTTTATTTAGTCTTTCTTCTTTGCAGATTACATGATTGTGATGTCAGCTGCTGCCCGATTTAAAGATAATAAATCACACATTTCGGGAGACGTACAACGATGTTTCTAACCACGTGATGATATGTTTACTCCATAATCAAAACGCTTAGCAGTATACTCGTGCATGCATGGGGTAGACAAATCGAGTGTTTATATTCGGATCTTTCTATAATTCTCTTCCACAGAATCAGGCTTGTCAAACTCGTATCGTATTTTGATGCGCATATACACCCGGCATCTTCCCCACACACATAGCAATGGAAAACCAGTTCGTAGTTGAAATGTGCCAAACTGTACATACAATATTAGCCTTAATTGGTGTTGCCGGGTTGATATGCCCAGCCACTGGAGGCTCCCTAAATTCTAGTCATCTGACTTTCAGGAGGCTAGTCGAGCTTGCTCGACCTACTTTTTAAGTCGCTCGACTAAAGCCTAGTCGACTCAGACACTTTTGTAGGACTAATTAAAACTAGTCCTGCTTGCTCGACTAACATTTTAGGTCGCTCGACTAAAGCCTAGTCGACTCAGACACTTTTGTAGGACTAATTAAAATTAGTCAGCAGACTAGAAAAAAATTGTCGTCTGACTAGAAAAAAATGGTCCAGTGTCTTGTCTGACTAGCTTTAATTAGGCGACTCAGACATAATCTGGACTATTTTTTTCTAGTCAAATGGACTAGTTTGTGTTTACAGTGCCAGCTGAATGTATGCGCTGAGTGCACCCCCACACGACGGCTTCATTTTTCATTCACGTCTCTGCATTGACACAGATACTCTAGTTTATAATAATACCTCTTTGATGCTGACGAGCAGTGACATGGGAAAACTCCGTTTTATATCGTCGCTGGGGTGACAAAACCTCGTAACTCAAAAAAGGTGAATTTGCAGGAGGGCTAAAAAACTGCGTTAATCTGATATTATTTTACCAACAGCACCTATTTTCTCCAGAAACAAGTTTTATTGTATCAATTTACAACAAATAGATGGAACTTTGCATTAAATGATTTTATGACGGAATTACTTGAGTTACGAGGTTATGTCATTTATCTTCTGTGAGATACGAGGTTTTGTCACTTAACATTATAATGCTAACCCAATGACAAATATTGAAGAGTTGAGATACGAGGTTTTGTAAGTAAAAAGTAAGTAAAAAATCACACATCATAAGAGGCGGAAAACACGTAACTCAAGCTACGAGGCTATGTTAAAGGGGGCTACAGATCAAAGCTGAATAGATTGAGATACGAGGTTTAGTCAGTACATAGAATGGATTCTCAGCTACAAAATAGTGCAAAAATCTCATTTTCACAAAAACTGAGTTACGAGGTTTTGTCACCCCAGCGACGATATGCAGTAATGCCACCAACTAGGTTATATATGCCCGTATGGAAATCGTTAAAATGTAGAAATGATCACACCATTATGTATCTAAACCCTTATAAAATGCAAAAACGAAGCCTGCATGGCTCAGACTGCATGGGACCTCTCCCCTCTGTGGCTCAGTCGTCGCGTGACCGATCTCGGAACGAGGGGAAATTAGTAATTTATGATAATATAAATTATTAATTTATTAGAAATTATGCCCCTAATAACGATCCTCCGGTACATGTTTTCCCACATCATCAAAAAATTAGCTGAACCAAAAACCTTCTTTGAGGAAATTACATTGAATAAGACACAGGGGTGTATTTAGGGTGGGGGGCATTGCCATGCCACCCCCTCAGGATCAGAGATTTAAAATGAAGGATAACAAGAAGAAATGAGGGGGTGTATGGGAAGTCTCAGTCACAAAACCATTTTTATTAAACGTAATTATAAAAAAATATCAGTGGCACAGTATTCCATCTAAGGACCCTAAAATATTCAACGTTACTTTTGGCAAAAAATCAGAGAATTCCAAAAGAAATTGGTGCTAAAATACAAACTTCAAAGCACACATAGTCCGCACATCTTGCGAGGATAGTATACTATCATTTACATTAGTAATGAATGGAATAGGTCCAGGGTTAAAATCCGTAGAACTCTTGAATAGGTGTTGTGCGAAAGTCACGGGGCTTGCTAAATTACCTAACAAGAATATAACGAGATGTGAGGACTGTGTAATTTGTGATAACCAGCGTTGTATATGCAGTTGAATGTATACGATTTGGGGGAATATAGTATTATTCCCTGAAAACACGATTAGCTTGGGGAATTACCATAACAATTAAAGTATTAAAAAGCTTATTATATATACCTGAAGGTGCCATACGTGTGTCTTGAAATTATGATCTTGGCCGGTGATCTTATTGGAATTAATATGTTAGATTATGGATTAATTAAAGCTCCATGGTCAGATGATTATATACTGCCGCGGTGCCAATAGTATAAATTATCTGGACGCGTTTTAAATTTTAGAGATCCATTGAGATATTGTTTAGCACTGACCGGTATTATAGATTAACTGGTAGTGTTAGTATGGCATTATGGTATATGGGATTGTTTGTAAAATAATATGACTTTTTTATCCTTTAAACATTTCCAGAAGGGAGACCGAGCGCACCGGGCCCTCCGCCACTGTAGTTGTTTAATAAGTGGATCATTAACATATTTAATAATTCGTTATTAAATGTATTCACTGCATCTGCGTTTCGAATAAAATAGCATAGATTTATCATAGTCGGAGTAATGTTGACCTACTTGACATTACCGTTGGATTTTAATTAGTAATTGATTGTGGTGGTAAGTAGAGACTCCACGAACAACCTGGCACGAAGCCTTGAGTGAGTTGGATGAGATTCTTGTTCCGTTGGAGGTGTCGGCATGATATGGATATACATTATGTGTTAGGGATTATTAATGGTACGGAAGTGAGGGGGTAGTTCTCAGGGAAATGTATGTTTTTTGTTTTAAGACGCAGTAAATATTGGCATTTAACCAGTCATGTGGCAACCACAGACATATTATAAAATCTAGACAGACTGCTCCACGGTGAAGAAATGAAGCCGTCATGGAGGGGCACGTGACCACCATCCAGTTTCTCCTGTGATTGGTCCACTGTTGCACGTGACACATGTTCCTCCTGTGATTGGTCCACTGGTGCAGTAGGGACACTGTGCAGTGCAGTGCATACTGTACAGTACGTCCCCACGGCGGCTTCATTTTTGAGCTGTCGCTGCATTGACCCAGATACTCTAGTTTTAATAATACCTCTTTGGTGGCAACATGCCCATGTCAAGGGATATTGTTTGGTAAATAGAACAGGGGCTATAGGGAAATGTGCTTAGCACTGTTCTTGACTTCTTAACCCTTTGACTGCCAACTTAATTTTGCAACAGCGCCAGCACACACCAATCGCCAGCCAACTGACTGACTGATCGTCTTCGGGCCCACCGACACACAGGCGTCCATGGCATATTTTCTCATTGGCGTGCTCGAAAATCTGGGATGATTGGGCACACTACGAGAAGCGAGTCGAGGAGACAAGACCTGTTTCATTATCGCTCCCGACAGCGCGTGTTAACACGCTTATGGCAGTCAAAGGGATGGCATCTGGACCAGATGATTTAGAGAGGTCCATATTGAGGTCGCGAAGGAGTTTGGTAATCATACCATCAACATTGATAATACTAGGCCTACTCTTGTTATGATTAATGGCCTTTCCATGCATTATGGGCGGCAAATTGGCAATATTACTTATTCTTGGGCCAAGACTCTAGATCAAACCAGGGCGCCTTATATTGATGCTGTTTTCATTGACTTTGCCAAAGCCTTTGACAAAATGGGGCATCATATTCTCCTTAATAAACTTGCCTCACAATTCAATATTAATGGCAATATTTGGTATTGGATCAAGTGCTTTTTAACAACCAGATCTCAACGGGTTCAATTTCAAGGTAAAGTTTCCCCATGGACGAAAGTTAGATCTGGAGTACCCCAGGGTAGTGTTTTAGGACCTATTTTGTTTATTTTATTCATGAATGACTTACCATATTACCTTGACTCTGATGTGTCTTTATATGCTGATGATGTGCTTTTATATAGCTGACCTTGATAAAGTGGCCGATTGGTGTAATATAAATGATATGTTGATTAATATTCCTAAGAGTAAAGTTATGCGTATCACTAAGAAGAAATGTCGTTCTGTACCCAGTTATTCCCTATGTAACTCTGAACTGGAATCAGTTTACTCTTTCAAATACCTGGGAATTATTTTTACTGCCAATTTCTCTTGGGACATGCATATATCTGCAATTGCTTCCAGGGCTTCCAGACTTTTGGGATTTCTCCGCTCCATTTCAGCTGGTCTGAGTGGTGCTGTTAAATTGAACCTATATAAATCACTTGTTTTACCTATTATCGAGTACGGCGTTCCTGCTTGGGGTCCCCAAAACCAGGGTCAGCTTGCTAAGCTTGAAAGTATTCAAAGGCATGCTACCCGTTTTATTTTGGGGGTTAGGCGTCGCGAGGTTCCCTATAATCGTAGATTAACCCTAACTTAACTGGGCTATTTTGGTGTTCACCTGTCCCTAGGATCTCGGTCAATTTATGCCCGAATGACATCAAAATTGGTAGGCATATAGAAAAATATGTTCTGAACAACATAGAGCCAAAAAAATCTTAAAAACATTAATTATGTTAATTATTAGCTAATTAGAAACATAATATGCAAATTTCATTTTTTTCCGGAAAAAAGCCAAAATTGACTCAAAAAATACTTTCTAGAATAAAGATACATGAAGGCAAAAACCTCTATAAGGAATACATTATCGAACTGGAATGGACGAAAAAGTGACATTAATGTGACATTTTGGTATTTTCTTATGTATTTCATTGTTTTTTCATGATTTTCGGTATTTTCTATGTATTCTATTGTTTTCTTTCTAATGTATTCTATTGTTCTACTTTTTTTGTATTTTATTGTTTCAAATAACAAGGTTTACATTTGACAACAAGTTCAGACTTACACATAACATTAAATGTCAATCCAGGTACAAATAACATTGTTACAACACATTATAATCTGTGTCCATATGCTTAAGTGTACAAACATATGCAATTGTTGAACATTTTAAAACATGCCATTTTATTTTCAAATTCATGTGACACCTACATGGAATGTCCGATTTGGACGGGAATGGTGTCAAAATGTGCGCAAGACATGAAAGAAAAAAGTCATAGAAGGAAAATTTAATATTTTCAGCGGTTTCGAATCAGGAGTAAAAAATGTTGAGGGGGGCTGAATCAGCCCCCCCCAGTTAAGTTAGGGTTAAAGCAAGCTTAGCTGGTATTATGTTGATAAATTTTGTTGCTAAATGTTTGTTTGGTAATTTTAATTGTATACAGGTTACCTCCCATATCGTTGTGAATGTTAGACATCCCAATACCCTGTTATTTAATCATATATTTGCCCGTACGGACCTTCTTAGATCTCATCCGATTAATATTTACCCAAGAGTTTGGTCTGTACTTCCTGCGGAATTGAGGGATTCCCTAATATGCGATTCTCTTCATACCTTCAGACGGAAGATCAAGCATCATTTCCTCACGCTTTCCCACGTTGATCCCTAGTTCAGTGATCTACAGTTATGGGGGGCTGGGGCTTGGCGCTCTGGGCCTGGTGAGATGGTTTTCATCAGATATGGGGCGTTTGGGACCCTGTTCGTTTGACCTGTTAGCTCAGTGGGTAGAGCATTGGACTGGTAATCGCAAGGTTACAGGTTTGAGTCTGGGGTGATGACATCTGTAATCCAGTGCCTCTAACTGGTATATCAGTGTCCCTGGGTGGCTCTATATGACCTTGTTAATAGAGGTCCAGTATATTTGATCGTATTTATTTATTTATGTATAATGTTAACTTTCTTGTGTACTTTTGTATATATTATTCTATTCGGGCAATGTAGACCTTCGGGTTCAAGGAGTTTGGTCACCTTTTTACTTGTCCTGATCCTTTTGTTTGTATTTTATGTGGATTTTGGATCGAATAAATAATGAAATGAAATACATCAGCTGAGGGATTCGTAAAGACTGACTTGAACTGATTTAGCAGTATGTTGGCTTTGTCAAGGGAGTTGTTATGAAGTTTTCCATTCACTTTGAGGGGGATACTCCTATATTATCTTGCCGACGGGATTTAATAAAACGCCAGAAGGGCTTAGAGGACTTGGTAGTAACTCCCTTTTCAAGTATGTCATTAATGTGATCCCATTCAGCCTTGCGCATTATCTTTCTACTTTCTTTTTGAAAGTGACGATAATTGTCCCATTTGTTATGTTTAATTGACCGAGGAGCGTTCTTTGCGGCGACGCATGATTTTTTTTATGTGGTACTATAGTTGATCCATGGAGGTGTGTGTCTGGCTTTGACAGTTTGAATGAGATAGTATATAGGCTACACTCAATGGATTTGATTATGTTAGTTTTGAAGATTGACCAGAGGTCAGTCGGACACAGGGGCGTTTGGGTTTTCCGAAATCATGGATTGGATATCTGAATGGATTTGGTCACAATCTTTAGCAATTTGGTCCCAGTTGCAGCTAGTGGCGACGCCAGCCTGCCAAATCCGTGGGGCCCGGGTGGGGATCAAGGGAAATACCCAATTCTGATGGGGGAAAATATAGGGATTATAGGCACATTGTGGGAGATGTGGTATGTCCTATTGACATTTGTGAAAAGTTGTGGGGGGATCCAGTTTGGGGGACGGCAATTGCCCTCCATTCCCCCCGGCCCCGTAGCACCGCCACTGATGCATGCAGTTGACCTTGGAGTAGGGAAAATGGGGTATAACGGACCTCGCGGGAAAAAATGAACCCCCTCCATATCTCGGATTTGGAACCACGCCACGTTATTTATAAGTAAAATATACTACCTACATAACATTTTTAGGACTACACATTATACATATAGCAATGGGGTAAAACGGACCCCATGGGTCCGTTTTGCCCGACCACCGGGGCAAAACGGAACACTTGAACATTTTCAGTTTTCGTCAAATATCAGCCGACACAGACCTGTGTATACAATCATTGTAATAACTTGGAAATTCAATCTTTGTGATGTACAGTGTAGGAATAAAACTAGAATATACACTGGTATATAATTCGATATGAACGCTGCGGAAGGTCGTAAAGTTAGGGGTTCCGTTATACCCCACATTACCCTATATACCCATAAATTGTCCTTGGTTTCGTAAATTGTAGAATTTAGGCTTTAAGTCACGGTCAGTTAGGATAGCTTCATGGTCAGATATGCCAGGGATTGAAATGGAGGATTTAATGACACTAGGGTTCGAGGTGAAAATGGGATCGAGCATTTAATTTGTTGTCGCGGGTAGAGGATTATTGTGGACTTGAGATTAGGCGGGGTCGTACGTAACTCACTGTTGGACATGTCGCTCAGTTAGAGATTAAAGCCCCATGACACACGCGCACAACAGTGCCCCGCCTACACGCTCAGCGATGAACGCAGCTGAAACACAAAAACACTGGAGTCAGGCTTCCAGAATTTAAGACGAAATCCCCATTGATTAGTGTGTAAAACGCATATTTTTTAAATCAACTTTACTATACAACCGAAGGGACATATTCCACCCGGATACCGGCAAAATGATGGTAAACATATGCCCCGTACACCTACTATGGATGAAAATTTTAAAAATCAAATATTTTGGGACTAGTAAACGTAAACATTCACTGGAGTCAGACGTCAGAAATTCAAGACGAAATTCCCATTGATTAGTGTGTAGAACGCACATTTTTTTAAATCAACTTTACTATACAACCGAAGGGACATATTTCACCCGGATACCGGCAAAATGATGGTACCTACTATGGATGAAAATTTTAAAAATCAAATATTTTGGGACTAGTAATTCGAGAAAAAAACCGAATAAAAATACACACTATTTCAATGGCAATGAATCGCGTGTCAGACGCGCGTATGAGACCTGCTGCACTGAACGGTGCCGCGCGCCATCGGGCTTGCCTCCATCGCCAAGAATCATGTACGCGGGGCGCTGCATTGGTCAATATGGTGTTGTGTGTCATTCCGTCTTTAAGTTAAGTTAAGTTAAGAAGTTAAGTTAAGTTAAGTTAAGTTAAGTTAAGTTAAGAAAATAAGGATCAACAAAGGATATGAGTCTAATATTATCTGAACTTGAACTTCAGTTATTTGACATCCATGCCTCACAGGAAATTGGAAATGCTTTGTTTAAGCCATTTTCTTTTAACACTGTCAGCACAAACCAACGACTCTGGCAAACAATTCCAGTCATCAACAACTCTCTGTGAAAAGAAAAACTTCCTAACATCCAACCTGGAGTACTCCTTACGAAATTTAAGGCCATGACCTCTGGTACTGGGATAATCAGCCAGAGTAAAGAAATCTTCAAAGCGCAAATTATCAAAACCATGGACAATTTTAAAGACCTGAATTAGATCACCACGAACACGACGAAGCTCCATTTAGATCAGCCAACCGCTGCTCGTACGAAAGAGACCTAATTGAACTGACAAGCTTAGTAGCCCTTCTTTGAACACGTTCAAGAACTACCCTATCCTTAGCCAAATAAGGATTCCATGCCTGAATAGCATACTCAATATGAGGCATATACCCATCTGGATGGCATCTGTTTATACAGTCTAACAACAATATCCCTATGCTGGAACTTAAAATGACGACGGTCTAATCAGCCCTAGTATTCAGTTAGCTTTCCTACTTAAATTTTCAACGAAGAATCTAAACAGACACCCAAATCCTTCCCCGTCTGAACAACCGCTAAATTAGTGCGCCATTGACTAGGGACGGCTTGAAGAAGCAACAGAGGAAGAATAAAGCTTGGAATGTTTACCTCCATACTGGTGATCATCTTGATTATATAAGGGCTGAACATGAAAAGAGAGAATTTTCCACCTTGACGAATGAGCTTTGTAGACTTTTTGAAAAAGACTTAGCGGGGAACATCAAAACTGATCCAAAAGCATTTTGGAAATATGTTAACAGTAAGCTCAAAACCAGACCTAAGCTGAGCGATCTTACCGGTGATGATCAGGGTAAAGCCAACATTCTTAATGACTTTTTTACAAGCGTATTTACAGAAGAGGATATTTCTGGGATGCCCTCCATCGAATCTACATTCAATGGTGAACCGTTATCCAATATCCATGTTGATCCTGATTTAGTCCAGAAGAAGCTTAAGCAGCTTAACATTAATAAATCACCTGGCCCGGACAAGCTTCACCCGCGTATATTACATGAAACTGCTGATTCAATAAGTGAACCGCTATCCATCATTTTCCGGAAGTCCTTGCTATCTGCCGAAGTTCCTAACATTTGGAAGCAGGGTCACATTACCCCTATTCATAAGAAGGGAGACAAAAAGCAAGCCGGAAACTACAGACCTATCAGCCTTACTTCAGTAATTGGTAAAGTGTTGGAATCTATAGTGAGAGACCAGATTATGGACCACTGCATGAAGAATCACCTATTCTCTGATGCCCAACATGGTTTTGTTCCTGGAAGATCTTGTATGACTCAACTATTGACTGTCCTTGAGAGCTGGACTACAACCATTGATAGTGGAAATCCTGTGGATGTGGTTTACCTAGACTTTAAGAAAGCCTTTGACAGCGTCCCTCATCAACGACTCCTCTCCAAGCTGAAGACCTTCGGTATTGGTGACAGAATAAAAGACTGGCTGCACAGCTTCCTCACTGATCGCAAGCAACGTGTTATTGTCAACGGTGTCGTCTCTAACTGGTCCAACGTTAAAAGTGGAATACCCCAAGGAAGTGTCCTCGGACCCACTCTCTTTGTGCTGTTTATCAACGATCTGCCTGACACAGTCTCCAGTGAGGTCAAAATATTTGCTGACGACACCAAGATCTACAGACCCATGGATACCATATTGGACAAACAGCTGCTACAGAATGATATTGCCCATCTTCAAGAGTGGTCAGAAAAATGGCAATTGAAATTTAATGAAGAGAAGTGTAAAGTTATGCACATCGGACCCCATAATCCTGAACATATTTACACCATGAACAATGAAGTCTTGGATACCTGCAATTTTGAAAAAGATCTGGGCGTTATCATTGATAAAGATTTAAAGTTCCACAACCATGTTTCGGAAGCTGTGAAAAAGGCCAATAAACTATTGGGTCTCATTAAGCACACCTTTAAGTGCTTGGATATAGACACTGTTCCTACTCTCTATAAAACATTGGTCAGACCTTACTTGGAGTACGGAAATATCATCTGGCACCCACGATATAAAGGAGATGCAATTGAAATTGAGAAAGTGCAGAAAAGAGCCACCAAGATTATTCCCTCCATTTCTCACCTACCTTACACAGAGCGTTTGAAAGCCATCAACCTTCCATCTCTACAGCACAGACGTAGAAGAGGTGACATGATGCAAGTCTATAAGATATTTTGTGGCATTGATCGTCTGGAACCCAGCTTATTTTTTGTACACTCGAAAGGTACCATGAACACTAGAGGTCATTCGTCAAAAATCTTCAAGAAGAGTTTTAGAACGAACCTACGGCAGTACTCTTTCAGCAACCGGATCCACACCGACTGGAATTCCCTCCCCGACCTTGTTGTGAATTCGAAGACACTAAATGCTTTTAAGTCCAACTTAGACAAATACTGGCAGAAAGAGCAGTTCGACCATCCTTGTTAATTCCTGTTCAAGTGAAGTTCTGATGTGTTTGATCGGCCAGCTCCACAGATGTTACTCATCTCCTTTGGCCGTACTACGGTATAAAGGTATTATAAACATGCTTACCATTCATATTACCGACATACATGACCTTGCACTTTAATAGTCCCTGGTCTATAGGGCCAGTTACATTTTCTGCAGCCATTGTAGAGAAAAGGTTGAATGCACTTAGTCAGTATAAGGCAGCTGGTCCTGATAATGTTCATCCTTTTTTGCTAAGGACTTTCGCAAACTATTTCGCTGCTCCGCTTAGCATTATTTTTCAGCGTTCTATGGACGAGGGGGTCGTTCCGGCTGATTGGAAATGTGCTAATGTCATTCCTATTTTCAAAAAGGGGGATCGTAGTCAGTCGGGTAATTATAGGCCGGTCAGCCTTACTAGTGTCGTTGGTAAGATTATGGAGTCCATTATTAAAGATGCCATGGTTCAGTTTTTCGATAGTCATTCTTTAATCAAGGAATCCCAGCATGTTTTTTTAAAGAATAGGTCTTGCCTTACTAATATCCTGGAATTTCTCGAGGACGTTACTAAGTATGGGGGGAAACCGGTCGATGTGGTGTTTTTAGACTTTCAAAAGGCCTTTGATAAAGTGCCTCATAAGCGACTCTTGTTTAAGTTGAGGGGGTTGGGAATCAGAGGTGCACTGCTGGGATGGATTGGGGATTGGTTAAGTGCGCGGGGACAGAGGGTGGTTGTGGTGGTTCCGTGTCTTTCTGGAAGGGTGTTACTAGTGGTGTTCCTCAGGGCTCTGTGTTGGGTCCTCTATTGTTTGTTGCTTTCATTAATGACTTAGACGATGCCATTGGTGCACTGGTGTCTCGAGTATTAAGAAGTTTGCCGATGACACTAAAGTTTATAATAAGTTTGTTCTGACCAGGATTCTGCGAGTTTTCAGTTGGAGCTTGATAATTAATATTTATCATTGGTCGGAAGATTGGGGTGTTTTTCAATGTTGATAAGTGTAAGGTCATGCATGTCGGCAATATGAATAGTAAACATGTTTATAATGTCAATGGTAGGAATGTAATGGTTGTTCAGACATTGTTCATTCATCATTGAGACCATTTAAACAGTGTATCGAAGCTGTCATGAGAGCTAATTGGATTTTAGGGCTGATTAGACGCCATTTTAAGTTCCAGCATAAGGATATTGTTGTTCAACTGTATAAGCAGATGGTTAGGCCTCATCTGATATCCATGCTTGGAATCCGTATTTGGCTAAGGATAGGATTGTTCCTGAACGTATTCAAAGAACGGCGACTAAGCTTGTTAGTTTGAATTAGTTCACTTAAGCCCCAGTCACACCGGACCTACGACCATGTTACGACCATGTTGCGACCGATATATGTTCAAATCGCACGACTGGTCGCAGGTGGTCGTACGACCAGTCGTGGGTGTTAAAAGTGGTCGCAAGAGGCAAATCGGTCGTAGCAAGGTCTTTGGTCATGTTCAAAACTTCTCACCTGCGATTTCAAATCGCAAGTGGTCGTAGATCGGTCGTACATGGTCGTACGACCGGTCGTACGACTGGTCGTGGGTATTTGTTGATAATGTAGTCGTGCGACTAGTCGCAGTAGCTGAAGATTGGTCGTACGACTAGTCGCAACACCCTACGATCGGTCGTACCACCAGTCGTACCACCAATTCAGCCAGTCACGATAATTAGCCCCGGGCATACCAGCTCATGAGTGGCGTGGCGGCCAGAGAAATATCATCAGCTTGCTCGGCCATTACAGTGTCAATCTCCGACATTGCGCCGGTATCTGTTTCTATACATGTATACCTCTTGCTCAGGTTGTACTTGTAGCCTCTTCCCGTGGCCTCTTGGCTTCTTTGGAGGCATATTTACACACTAGATGTATTCGCGTTGCACAGTTACACTCTTTTTTTATAAGAAACTCTTCTATAAGAAACTAGTACTAGCCTCCCCAAAACGTTAAGAAACATTTAGTACTACATTGAAATCATTAAGAAACTCCAATATTTTTATTTTCCTTTAATTTAATATTGCTTGGAAATCATAATGAAATGGTTTCTTTTGTTGTTTAATTTATAAACTAAGCTCTCAAAACATCAATTATTTCAACACCCAAATGTACCGTATAAAATTTCCGATTAATTTAACGTCCTGTGATAACAAAATTAAGAAACAATTAAGAAACTTTTAGTACTAGAATCTGCCAAAAAATAAGAAACTTCTAGTACTAGGGCCTGACCCTAGTTTCTTATATAAAAAGTGTATATATATAAGCAGCTCAAAACTGATGTGTATCGCAGGGGCGTAGCCAGGATTTTGCTGTGGTGGGAAAAGTCCATATTTTATTTTTAGGCGCGGATCCATGAGTGTGTGCAGGAGTTCAGAGGGGCCCAGTGGGGGGGGGTTCAATAATCTGTTTCCTTCACAGGCTCCATTGATCTGTCCGATACACTATCTAAGCGAAGCGCCATGCGTGGCGCGTAGCGTACAGGAACATTTTGAGAAATGAAGTGTCCTGCAATCTGGTGCAACATTTTACACAATTATTTAAAGTCAAATTTGCATTCACAGATTTATATATTTCACTATCATTACAAAAGTCAAAGGAAACAAGTAAAATCTTCAAAATTAGTATTTAATATTTTCCGATTTTGATTAACATAAACCTTGTTTTCTACCAAATATTCTCCAGAAATATCGGTAAACCTTCTTAGTATGTCGGAAAAACACATATTTTCCTTTTCCCGACTTTTCCCTTGTTTTTCCTTTCTTCTTGGTTTTGTCCTCTGACACTTTTGGTTTCTTGTTGGCACAAAGAAACCTATCTGTCTTCTGGCGTGTGTGTGTGTGTGTGTGTGCATGTGTGTGTGTGTGTGTGTGTGTGTGTGTGCGTATGGGTGTGACGGCGCAGCAGTGGTTGTTTGCGATAAGTCAAGAACCGTTTGACGGATTGGGTTTTCTGTTTCTGTAGGATACTGAACTGGACTCATAACTTGAGTATAACGTTCAGGAGGTTGGTGTGCGCACTGGAGATGTAAAATGGCATGGTGCTAGTTCTTCTTGTGGATGTAATTCTTGAAGTGTTGCAGCTCGCCAGCGGCAATCCCGATCTCGTCAGATTCGTTCCAAGTCTTTTACTGTTCTTGGGAAGAAGGAGTTTCTGAATTGTTCTGTGTTGCATTGATATAGTTGTAATTGTTTTGAGTGTTTGTGTCGTGATGGTCTGTTTCGAAAGGTGAGGTAGGGTTCAGCTGGAATAGCCACAAGGTTATTTATAATTTTATATAATAAAATTAACCGTTGCTGGCGACGGCGGACCACGAGGGGGCCCATTCAAGTGACCTTGTGAGCTGGGAGACACTAAGATTCCTACTATAGTCATTGAAAAACAAAGCCCGGCAGCTCTATCGTTGAGATCGATTGAGTTTATTGATATCTGTTTGTAGGTATGGGTCCCAGACCGTTGTTGTAATACTCAAGCTTAGTTCTAACTAAGGCATATATACGCGGTTTCTTTCAGTTTTTAGAGGCCCGGTGTTTAAGATTCCCGGCGCAGAAACCCAGAGTGGAGTTTTGCTTCATTGAAATTTTGTCACATATGTCGGGACCATTTTAGTTTATCATTGAAAAGTAAACCTAAGTAGGGATTTTGAGTGACTTGTTTAAAGGGTACTATTATTGAGGGTGTAATTGTAACTAGTGGGATTGCGACTCCTGTGGGTGCGGAGGACATAGCACTTAGATGTATTGAAGCGCATGTCCCACGTCTTAGCCCACGTTTCAAGGGCTGTTAAGTCTTTTTGGAGATTCAAGTTGTTCATCACCGGTTTGGGGTTTTTACGATAAAGAAAGGCAGTCATCTGCCAAATAATCTAGCACTTGGGAGTTAATGTTTCGGGCTATGGAGTCATTAATATGGCAGAGAAAAAGTAAGGGTCCCAGTACAGTGCCCTGAGGGACGCCGGAGTCGACTTTAATGGAATTAGAGGTCATTCCCTCTACGACCACACTCTGTGTTCTGTCTGTTAGGAAACCTTCTATCCAGTTTAGGAGGGGCTTATTGATACCTAGATGCTTAAGTTTGTGTAATAATTTGTAATGGGGTACTACCATATCGAAGGCTTTACTAAAATCAAGAATTATAACATCGGTTTGAATTTAAACTTTTTGGTTTCTTGTTTAACAAGAAACCTATGCGGTCACTCTGGCGTGTGTGTGTGTGTGTGTGTGTGTGTGTGCGTGTGTGTGTGTGTGTGTGTGTGTGCGTATGGGTGTGACGGCTGGTCGTTTACGCGATAAGTCAAGAACCGTTTGACGGATTGGGTTTCTGTTTCTGTAGGATACTGAACTGGACTCATAACTTGAGTATAACGTTCAGGAGGTTGGTGTGCGCACTGGAGATGTAAAATGGCATGGTGCTAGTTCTTCTTGTGGATGTAATTCTTGAAGTGTTGCAGCTCGCCAGCGGCAATCCCGATCTCGTCCAGTTCGTTCCAGTCTTTTACTGTTCTTGGGAAGAAGGAGTTTCTGAATTGTTCTGTGTTGCATTGATATAGTTGTAATTGTTTTGAGTGTTTGTGTCGTGATGGTCTGTTTCGAAAGGTGAGGTAGGGTTCAGCTGGAATAGCCACAAGGTTATTTATAATTTTATATAATAAAATTAACCGTTGCTGGCGACGGCGGACCACGAGGGGGGCCCATTCAAGTGACCTAGTGAGCTGAGAGACACTGGATTCCCTACTATAGTCATTGAAAACAAACCTGGCAGCTCTATTTTGAATCGATTGAAGTTTATTGATATCTGTTTGTAGGTATGGGTCCCAGACCGTTGTTGTGTACTCAAGCTTAGTTCTAACAAGGCATATATACGCGGTTTCTTTTAGTTTTTTAGGGCAGTGTTTAAGATTCCGGCGCAGAAACCCAAGAGTGGAGTTTGCTTGATTGGAAATTTTGTCTATATGTGGGGACCATTTTAGCTTATCATTGAAAAGTAAACCTAAGTAGGGATTTTGAGTGACTTGCTTAAGGGTACTATTATTGAGGGTGTAATTGTAACTAGTGGGATTGCGACTCCTGTGGGTGCGGAGGACATAGCACTTAGATGTATTGAAGCGCATGTCCCACGTCTTAGCCCACGTTTCAAGGGCTGTTAAGTCTTTTTGGAGTTCAAGCTGTTCATCACGGTTTGGGGTTTTACGATAAAGAAGGCAGTCATCTGCAAATAATCTAACTTGGGAGTTAATGTTTCGGGGTAGGTCATTAATATGGCAGAGAAAAAGTAAGGGTCCCAGGACAGTGCCCTGAGGGACGCCGGAGTCGACTTTAATGGAATTAGAGGTCATTCCCTCTACGACCACACTCTGTGTTCTGTCTGTTAGGAAACCTTCTATCCAATTTAGGAGGGGCTTATTGATACCTAGATGCTTAAGTTTGTGTAATAGTTTGTAATGGGGTACCGTATCGAAGGCTTTACTAAAATCAAGTATTATAACGTCAGTTTGAATTTTATTATCGAAATTTTTAAGGAAATCGTGGGCTGTAATGGTGAGTTGGCTGTCACATGAGTAACCGGTTCTGAAGCCGTGCTGAAGGTCAGTGAGGATATTGTTTTGTTCAAGGTGGGTAATCATGTGTTTATAAATAATATGTTCTAGGGTTTTGCAACACACACTAGTTAGGGAGATGGGTCTATAATTTGCTGCATCGTGTTTACTTCCTTTCTTAAAAATGGGGGTGACAAGGGCGTTTTTCCAGTCAGTTGGAAGAATGCCGGTATTTAGGCTTTGCTGAAATATGAATGACAGGACGGGAGCAAGTTCTTTGGAGCAAGTTTTAAGGATTATGTTTGGTATATTATCGGGACCACTGGCTTTATTAACGTTTAGATCAGATAGGAGTTTTTCAACACCGTTGATGTTTATAACTATGTCACTTTGGGTGGGGTAGTTATTATTTGTAAAAGGTGGGAGGGCCTTGGAACGGTCTTCGTGTGTAAATACAGATTTAAATTGATTGTTGAGGAGGTTGGCTTTGGTTTGACTATCGGTGTATAGGGTTCCGTTATATTTAATGGGGGCTATACCAACATTATCCTTCCTTTTAGATTTAATGAACTTCCAGAATAATTTACGGTCACCACTCAGTAGGGATTTCTCAAGGGTTTCGTTAACATATTTAGAATGGGCTTTCCTGATTTGCTTTTGGGTGTAAGCTTTATGTTTTAGGTAGGCAGCCCATTTAGTAGGGTCATTACATTTCCTGGCAAGGTAGTGAAGGTGGTGTTTTTTCTTGATTAGTTTCTTTAGTTCACGGTTAAACCAGGGGAGATTATGTCTATTTGAAGATAGTTTGGAGGGTATGTGTTTAGTTGTCGTTTTGGTAATAATATCCTTAAAGTATTGCCAATTTTCTTCGACCGATATATTTTGAGTAGAATTTTTTGATAGAGTGTATAACATAATTGATTAATGTCATTTTTAAATTGACGGATTGGGTTCATACTTGGTATAGTGATGCTCCATGGGTCAGTGAGGAACCCTATTGAAATTGGGGTCGGTCGCGCGAATATTAATGAGTGGGCGGGGCTTAATTGCGGACATCGTTAAAATTGGCTCGTTTACGCGATATCTCGAGAACCGTTTGACGGATTGGGTTCATACTTGGTATAGTGATGCTCCATGGGTCAGTGAGGAACCCTATTAAAATTGGGGTGGGTGGCGCAAATATTAATGAGTGGGCGTGGCTTATTGTGCAATTTTACAAAATTGGCATTCTTTTCATGCTGTCGGCTGGTCGTTTACGCGATAAGTCAAGAACCGTTTGACGGATTGGGTTCATACTTGGTATAGTGATGCTCCATGGGTCAGTGAGGAACCCTATTGAAATTGGGGTCGGTCGCGCAGATATTAATGAGTGGGCGGGGCCTAATTGCGGAATTCGTTAAAATCGGCTCGTTTACACGATATCTGGAGAACCGTTTGACGGATTGGCTTCATACTTGGCATAGTGATGCTCCATGGGTCAGTGAGGAACCCTATTGAAATGGGGGTCGGTCGTGCAATGAGTGGGCGGGGCTTAATTGCGGACATCGTTAAAATCGGCTCGTTTACACGATATCTCGAGAACCGTTTGACGGATTGGGTTCATACTTGACATAGTGATGCTCCATGGTTTAGTGAGGAACCCTATTGAAAATGGGGTCGGTCGCGCGAATATTGAGAGTGGGCGGGGCTTAATTGCGGACATCGTTAAAATTGGCTCGTTTATACGATATCTCAAGAACCGTTTGACGGATTGGGTTCATACTTGGCATAGTGATGCTCCATGGGTCAGTGAGGAACCCTATTGAAATGGGTGTCGGTCGTGCAATGAGTGGGCGGGGCTTAATTGCAGACATCGTTAAAATCGGCTCGTTTACACGATATCTCGAGAACCGTTTGACGGATTGGGTTCATACTTGACATAGTGATGCTCCATGGGTCAGTGAGGAACCCTATTGAAATGGGGGTCGGTCGTGCAATGAGTGGGCGGGGCTTAATTGCGGACATCGTTAAAATCGGCTCGTTTACACGATATCTCGAGAACCGTTTGACGGATTGGGTTCATACTTGACATAGTGATGCTCCATGGGTCAGTGAGGAACCCTATTGAAATTGGGGTCGGTCGCGCGAATATTGAGAGTGGGCGGGGCCTTTTGCGGAATTGCTCATTAACACGCTATCTCAAGAACCGTTTGACAGATTGGGTTCATTCTTGGTATAGTGATGCTCCATGGGTCAGTGAGCAACCCTATTGAAATTGGCGCTGGTGCCGCGTGGGCGTGGCCTTTTGCGGACTTGCTCGTTAACACGCTATCTCAAGGACCATTTGATGGATTAATTTGATACTGGGTATTTAGTGATGCTCCATGGTCAAGTGAGGAAGTCTATTGAAATTGTCGTCGGTGACGCGCATATTCATGAGTGGGCGTGGCCTATTGCGTAATTGCTCGTTAATACGCTTTCTCAATAACCGTTGATGGATTAATTTGATACTGGTTATAGTGATGCTCCATGGGTCAGTGAGGAGACCTATTAAAGTTTGAGTCGGTGACGCGCATATTAATGAGTGGGCGTGGCCTGTTGCGGAATTGCTCGTTAATATGATATCTCAAGAACTATTCCGTGGATTGAGTTGATCTTGATATATATTGATGCTCCATGGGTCACTGGGGCACCCTATTGAAATTGGCGTCGCTGCCGCACATATTAATAAGTGGGCGGGTCTATTATGAAATAATATAGAAACTAATAATTTCACTATTAATTTTGAAATCAGGTATGTACATTGATTATGTGAACCAATGTTAGCAAATAAGTTTATTAGCAGCAATTTAAAATAAACCCTTGATCAATTTACACCTGTCTGTTAGCATAAAGGAGGAGCTCTGGAATGGCAGTTGATGTGAGAACAATTGTATACCCTGTCACCCCAGTAGCATCAATTCACATTGCAAGCCACCTAATTGCCTTTGATCTTGCCTACAAAAAGTTTGAGAATACTCTCATTGTCTGTTAGCATAATGGGAGCTCTTTGAATTCCACTTGGACTTGATTTAGAACCTATACCTGTCAGTCTGTATTGCAAGGCACCTAATTTCATTTGTTCTTGATATAGTACTCAGTTTGTGAATACTATCATTGTCATAATACAGTGTGGACCTTTATGAATGCCAGTTGATGTGAGAACAATAGTCTAGTATAATAATAGGCCAGACCTACTAATCTAGTATCATTGACATACTGTAATTGTAACTGTTGGCATTACAATATTGTACTGTAAGTGTCAATAGCAAAAGACATGTGCATTCATGCTGCTTGAAGGTGGCAAGCTATTTGTATCAATGTACAGTAGTAGGCCTATATATTATTAACCCATTAGGTACTAAGGTGTTTTATCCAATTGGGAATTATTTAAAAAATAACTATGTGAAATTAAACACCAGCCTATTTTCAATGGGGAACACTAACTACATCAATGGAGAGGTCATGGGGAATTGATAATCAATGTTTTAAATGATAGTGGATTAATGCAGTAGTCAAGCACCCCTGTTGACAGCTTGTTAATTGCAGTCCACAAACGGGTGAGTCTGTGTGTGTGGGGGGGTACTAATTATTAAATGCAAGCATAATGTTTAAATGGGAACGATCATCAAAGGAGAGATACTTCATGGGGAATTGATATCAATATTTTGATATACATGTGCAGATTAACTAATTAGTATGCAGTAATTAGTAAATATGTTTTCTTACCATCCTATCTTTATAAGCTGTACCCAAAACTATTAAAATATACGATTAGGTTTAGGGCAACTGCTTTTTTGCAATGTGTTTGGGTTACTGAACAGGGTTAATGAAGAGGCCAATCAATTTTGACATTGAAGTCATACCTATTTCACAGTGGGCATGGCTTCAAGGATCATTGCCATACAAGGCAACAAAATAAGCAACATATATGTAGGTATTTTGTATTAAAATACAATACCTGTATCACCCCCCAAAACAAGAAACCACAATGCCTTTTTGGCATTGCTCTTATTCCTTTGACTTTTATCTTTTACCTTTTACCTTTTACCCAGGCCTAGGGGGCCTATATCCCACTAATCGGGTATATTTTAACAAAAATGGGGAACATAACGAATCCATGAAATAATTTGATAGAAATAGTAGTTATGAAGAGCAAGCAGGAGTTACAGGAGGTTCTGGTAGAATGGAAGGACTTATTTGAGAGGCATGGAGGAAACTTATACCCCACCCACACACACGCTTTGGTTGTATCACCACGATGTGAAATTATAAGCCAATTATTGATGTATGTTGATGTATGTAGGATGATTTGTTGTTTACACAGTATTCTGCCGCTGGTTACGTCTTCCAAGCTTTGATGAACAACACCACGGGTAAACCCACCCATTTATACTTTAGCCGGAGGTTATGTTTTATTGTACCATATCTTCATTCTTCATCGTCCCCAACATATTTTGTGCCCTCCCCGCACACACACCTGGCTACGCTACTGTGTACTCGTTGAGAGCTAGATGGATACTGATACAGACAAACGAGCTTTTTATTAATCACGATAATTAGCTCCAGGTGTACCAGCCCATATGGAGAGGCATATGTATGTGTTTCGAGATGGATACTGATAAAACAAGTTTGTCTTTTCATCTATCTTGACACTGGATAAAAGTATAATATAGATTGACTGCGACCGATCGTACGACCGGTCGTACGACAGGTCGTAGGTTGCCACGAGTGGTGGTACGACCGGTCTTTAATACCCACGACCAGTCGTACGACCAGTCTTTAATACCCACGACTAGTCGTACGACTAGTCTTGGATAGCCACGACTAGTCGCACGACCACATACGATTTTATTGCGATCGATGTTCTCAAATCATTAGTGATCGCACGACCGGTCGTACGACCGGTCGTACGACTAGTCGTAGAGCAATCGCAACATAAGACCATGTTACGACCGGTCGCAAGCATCAGCGATTGTGTTATTTCCACCAAATCGGAAGAAAATCGCACGACCGATCGGTCGTACGATCCGGTGTGACTGGGGCTTAACGTACGATCCGGTGTGACTGGGGCTTAATGTACGATCAACGATTGGCTTTTTTCTGAAGCTTACAACTTTGGAGCTTCGTCGTGTTCGTGGTGATCTCATTCAGGTGTTTAAAATTGTCCATGGTTTGCTTTGAAGACTTCTTTACTTTGGCAGATTATTCTAGTAACCGAGGTCATGACCTTCGTAAGGAGTATTCCAGATTGGATGTTAGGACGTTTTTCTTCTCATAGAGTCATAGAGAGTTGTTGACGACTGGAATAGTTTGCCAGAGTCGTTGGTTTGTTATGCTGACAGTGTCAATGCTTTTAAGAATGGTTTAGATAAGCACTTTTCCCACAGTGGGAGAGTTTAGGAGGTTCATAGGTTGATTGAGGTTCAGGATCATTCTATGAGGACTATGTCCTTTCTGATCCTTATAATTACTATATTTCTAATCCCCGCTGCCTAAAACATGGAGTTCCACAAGGTTCAGTTCTCGGAGCCCCACTATACACGTTTTACACTGGACCCCTTACCGATGTCATAAACGCGCACAAAGTCAATCACATGATCTACGCTGACGACACCCAAGTCTACATAACATTCAACACTTCTGAACGGAACGCCGCCATCCAAAAGCTCGAAAGTTGTGTTTCCGACATTAAGCGTTGGACAACCACAAACAAACTAAAATTCAACGATTCGAAGACCGAAATCATCCACATCACCTCGAAATTCCGCAACAGTGTCCCATTACCTCCAATTCGAATCGGAGACGCTCTAGTCCAGCCAGTAACCTCCGCTCGGAACCTAGGAGTTATCTTCGACTGCCATCTCGACCTTAAAGCACATGTCCGTAACATCTGTCGCAGTGCATGGTTCGGAATCCACACAATTGGTAAACTCCGCAAATACCTCGACCAAAAATCCGCTGAAAAGCTAGCGCATGCTTTCGTCACTTCCCGTCTCGACTTCTGCAACAGCCTGCTACACGGCCTTCCCCGCTCGGAACTGGCAAAGCTCCAACACATCCAGAATGCTGCTGCCAGGATTGTAACGAGATGCAGTCCAGGGGAGAATATCACCTCAGTTATATTGGACCTACACTGGCTACCCATCCACGCTCGTACTACATTCAAGGTGCTGCTTACTATGTACAAGATTACGAGTATTCGTTTTAACTTTAATTCAATCAACATTTTTGGTGAGACTTCCCCAAGATTGCCCACGGTGACTCCCCTGAATATTTAACTGATCTCGTTGCGCCTTACGCACCCCGGCGTACTCTACGTTCTTCTTCCCACAACCTCTACTCAATCCCCCGTATCCAAACAAAAACATACGGCGAACGTGAGTTTTCCTGGATGGGCCCATCACTTTGGAATGCATTGCCCGACGCATTACGCCAATCTTCCAGTGTCAACTCCTTTAAGAAGAACCTGAAAACTCACCTGTTCAACACCGGTTAGCTCAGTTGGTAGAGCATGGGACTGGTAATCGCAAGGTTACAGGTTCGATTCTGGGGTGATGACATCTAAAAACAGTGCCTCTAACTGGTATATCAAAGTTCTTGGGTGGCTCTATATGACCTTGTTGTTAAAAAGAGGGCCAATATACTTGATAATTCATCCATTCATTGTTCAACACAACATTTCTTTAACTGTATTTCTCCTCAAGCGCTTTGAGGCTCTGCATAAAGCGCTATATAAATATTGTTTATTATTATTATTAACTTACACTTATCAACATTGAAAAACATACCCCAATCCTCAGACCAATGAAAAATACTATCAAGCTCCAACTGAAAACTCGCTGCATCCTCATCTGAGCAAACTTCCCTATACACCTTAGTGTCATCGGCAATTTAAACAAGAGTCGCCTACTTGTATGCATGGGGCACTTTATCAAAGGCCTTCTGAAAGTCTAAAACACCACATCGACCGGTTTCCCCCATCCACATACTTAGTAACGTCCTCGAGAAATTCCAGGATACGAGACCCTCATCCATAGAACGCTGAAAAATAATGCTAAGAGGGGCAGCGAAAAAACTGCAAAAGTCCTTAACAAAAAAGATGAACATTATCCGGGCCAGCTGCCTTATACTGACTAAGTGCACTCAACCTCTTCTCTACAATGGCTGCCGAAAATGTTACTGGCCCTACAGAAAATGGACTGTTAATAACGGTCAACCCCGCTAAATCAGTATCCTCATTCTGAAAAACAGAAGCAAAGAAATCATTCAAAACAACAGACATACCATGATTATCACTGACCAAGTCATCAGTGACATAATTCCTAAGAGGACCAACAACATCCTTAGCCTTCTGTTTATACCTAACATACCCATAAAAGGCCTTGGGATTATCCTTTACATTATTAGCCAGATTTTTCTCAAAAGCAAACTTAGCACTTGAGATCAATCGGCGGACAGACCTCACTTTATCCTTAAACCTGACAAGAGTATCAGCTGACTTATTAGACTTAAACAGCCTCCACAGCTTGCGCTTACTCCTAATTTCCCGTAAAACCTCATTACTCATCCAAGCTTCTTCTTATCGTATCCACACATGATAGCTATATATTGTGTTTCAGCCAGAGCTGAACACAATTTTCAGCATTTTCGTTGAAATCAGCAAGGTCCTTGGCATCACAGACCTGCTCTAGTAGAGGGCATCGCAGTAAATGGTCCATGGTTTGTGGTTCATGACCACACTCACAGGTCACATCATCATTGTCCAGATATCCCCATTTCTGGAGCGTTGCTTTGCAGCGACCGGTACGCTAGAATATATTTCCTAGGACGAACGAGGGTAATACATATGCGAGTATTGAGTATCAATAGGTTAGGGTTAGCGTTGTGATTGGCTAATAGCGTAAAATTACTATTGTCTGTATGCAAATTACCCTTGTTCGTCCTAGGAAATATATTCTCGCGACCGGTACCGGATCTTAGTCGGTTCAGGCATTTCCATTCGGACCAGCTCAGGAGAGAACCAGGTGGGAGATCCTCTTTTGCTCTTAGGCACATTGTCGTTGCTGTTGGCAGGTTGGTACGCCTCTCTTCCCATAAGGCTAATCTGGTGTTATTAGCTCCAGTGGGCTCTACTTCACTGAGGAAGCTTCTCCTAGATTTCAGCCGTCTGTTCGCTGATACCTGGCCGAATAATGGATGGCGCTCATCTGTAGCCTGCCGTTGGCGTTCTCGACTGCTTGCGGCACTTCTCCGAATATCTGGAGGTGCTATGCCAGATAGTAGATATAGACTGTCTGTTGGGGTAGGCCTCAGGCATCCAGTGATTAGGCGACATGTAGCATTGATGGCTGGGTCAATTTTCTTTGCATGGACTGATCTCTCCCATACAGGACAGGCATACTCAGCAGTTGAATAGCACAAGGCTAAGGCTGTTGACCGAAGGGTACTTGGACTGGCACCCCAGCTTGTTCCAGTAAGTTTGCTGACAATGTTGTTTCTTGCACACACTTTAGCCTTTGTCTTCTCCACATGACACTTGAATGTGAGGCAGCGGTCGAGGGTTACGCCAAGATATACTGGGTGGTCGCAGTTTTCAAGTGTGGTACCTGACCATGTGACTTTTAATATCCGTTTGGCTTCTCGATTTCGCAGATGGAAAGCGCACACCTGTGTCTTTGACGGGTTTGCACGCAGGAAGTTATCTTCATAGTATGGTGTCAGGTCGTTTAGGGCATCTGAGAGTCGATTTTCGACAACACTGAAGTCACTATCCTGAGCAGCTATACCGAGGTCATCCGCATAGATGAAGCGCCGTGTACCTTCACTTCTTGGTTGGTCGTTTGTGTAGATATTAAACAATAGTGGTGCGAGGACACTTCCCTGTGGTAGCCCATTCTTGAGTCTTCGTCTTCTGCTCTTCTTACTGCCCAGCTCGACAAAGAAGAACCTGTTTCCAAGCATACTTTCAATCAACTCTGTGAGGTGGATGTCCTTGGTGAGCTCCAGGATCTTGTTGAGGAGGCATCTGTGGTTCACGGTGTCATAAGCAGCGGATAGGTCGACAAACACACATCCAGTTACTTTCCCTTCCTCAAAACCGTCTTCAATATGCTGAGTGAGGTTGAGTACTTGGCTCGTTGTAGATTTTCCTGGACGGAAACCAGCTTGCTCGGGGATGAGGAGTTTGTCAACAACAGGCCCAATTCTGTTGAGTAAGAGTCGTTCGAATAGCTTGAAGGTGTGGCTCAGGAGTGAGATGGGTCTGTAGCTCTTAGGAATCGATGGGTCTTTCCCAGGTTTAAGAATCGCCATAACATGAGCCTTCTTCCATATCTTGGGAAGCTTGTGTGTAGCTAAACAGTGGTTGTACAATTGTAACAGCCATTGCTTAGTGACAGATCCAAAGTTCTTAATCTGCTCAGTTGAGATGTCATCTAGGCCAATTGCTTTTCCTGGCTTAAGTGAGGAGATACCGTTTTCCAGCTCTTCCATAGTCATGGGACGAGTGTGGCCAGGGTCTGTACTGAACTTCTTACGGTCCAGTTTGGTCTTGTGTTTCGTCTTCCCACTTTTGCCATTCTGAAGCAGCTGGTTAGCAACCTGGTTCGCAGTAACTTTGGGCTGTTGAGGTGGTGCTTTAGGGTCACCACGAAGCTTTCGGATGGTTGACCATGCTTTCTTCCAAGCTGGTATGCTATAGTAGTTTAAAGGCATTCATACTATCAGCATAAGAACGATTAGTTCTGGCAACCACTACCGTATTACCAACTGTCACTAACCAACTCTCTGTCCAGAGAAGAAAACTTCCTCCCAACATCCGAGTAGGCGAGTAGGCCTTGCCTCATGACGTTTTTAATGACATAACCACGGGTACTCAGATCGTCGTCAGCCTGGAGTATATAAATCGTCAAAGCGCAACATATCAAAACCACCATGATGATCAATCTAGACCGAATCTGATATACCTTGAATGAGAGATCACCTTCACGAACGACGACGAGTTCGAAAGTTGACGAGTTCGGACAAGATTGCGCGTTACAATAATAATAATAATTTGAGTGAATATAGCTATAGGCCACAGCTCATAGTAGTGTAAGGATTACTGATGGAGGGTGGTAGCACCCTCCCTTCCCTATTCGGGGACAACTCAACACACTGGTGGTTTATTCACTGGGATTGATTTTCCTTTCTGAAATGGCTGATTTTCCTTTCGATCGAACAAAACAAACATGATTTAACTCCTGGTGCCCCCGGGCCTGTAGCCTCGATAACCTGCATAGCACAGTATTATCGAATAATGCCATACTTAAGTATGGCATGCATAATGAACCATACGAATAAATAACGAACTGTGTTGCGTTGTGACGTGACATTCAAATGTTGACATGTGTACATTAGATACAATACCAATACAGTAAAGCGCAGTGCGCAATTGGCTAGGCCTAGTCTATCGCAGGACGTTGGCGCGATTTTTGCGCGATTTTTTCTTCATGCGCACATTCACGCGCTATGACGGGAAATTCAAATGTTGACATGTGTACATTCGTTACAATAGTAGTAGTAGTAGTAGTAGGTTGAGTCTCGTCTATCCGACATGCTCAGTGATTATCCTCCTCCATGTATTTCGATCTTGCGCTAGGTTCACCGCGTAGTCAAAATTATCAATGTTGAGTAATGTCCTCGCAAGTTTGTGACCTTTGACTTTTTAGTGTACATAGTAACGTAGTGCAGTCACAGGTCTTCCTCTGGGTTTCTTTGTGTATTTCAGCGCTTCTTTAAGTGCAAGCTTTGCCGGAGCATCTTCATGAAGTCTGGCAACGTGTCCAAAAAACGTAATCTCCTATGTGCTACCGTTGATGACCAAGATACCTGATTGGTTTGACGGTACAGCTCTTCATTGGATATCCAGTTATTGTTGGTCCATTTGATTCTCAGGATGTTGCGGAGAAGTCTTCTTTGGAAACAATCAATTTTATGATCTAGAGCTTTGGTTGTACCCCATAGTTCGCAGTTGTATAGGAAAATGCTCTTTATTAAAGCGTCAAAGATCCGCAATTTAATGTCATGACCTAGCTTTCTGCTGTTGAATATATTCGACAATGTATTAAACGTACCGTTTGTAATTCCAATTCTCCGGTTAATGTCTTCACTTGTTCCCAGTAAACTTCCTACATATTTGCATTTTAACCAACTGTCATCACCGTTTCTGGAAATTGAAAATTTCTCGGTTTTAGTGTTGTTGATTTTCAAATTTCTTTCTGCTAGTTTTTCAGTAGCCTGAATTTCAATGTCTTGTAGTACGTTATCTCCAGTCGATGCCCAGCCAATGTCATCTGCATATTGTTGATCTAACGTAAATAAGTTGTTGGTACGGCTGATGCTGTAATCATGGTCAATCTGATGTGTAGATAAATGACCAACATCAGTAAGTGACTTCAATGACTCGGCGAGGTATGATATAAAGAATAAAGCGCTTGCACTGTCTCCTTGTGGTGAGCCAATGTTGGAAGAGAATGACTCACCTAACTGACCCTCTAACTTGACAGAATACGTCACATTATCAAGTAGTAAATAAATCAGGTGAAGCTCGTCGTTATTAATAATAGGCTTTAAATCATTGAGCAAGGTTCCACGTTGAATGGTGTCAAAGGCCTTGCTCATATCAAGTAACAAAAGATTAATTTTATAGTCTTTTGATGTAATTGCTTTCTCAGCCAAAACTTTGAAAGCAAAAACCAGCTCAGCTGTGGACCTCCCGGATGTAGTTACAATACCAATACAGTAAAGCGCAGTGCGCAATTGCAATTGGCTAGGACTAGCCTATCGTGGAGTTGTTTTACGGTAGTTTTCTATATGAACTAACCAAAACAACAGAATGGAGTAAAAAGGTGAAAGAACGAAGATTGAAATGGCTTGGACACCTGATAAGGCTACCAGATGATACACCGGCCAAACAAGCATTACGTGAAGCACAACGACAGATAAGGAAGCCTAGGGGAGGACAGAAGCAAACATGGCTTAAACTTATCCAAAAGGACATATGCGATATTAATATGGAGATAATTTACGCTGATGGGGTAGTACATCGCTTAGGCCTAGATAATTATGAACTAGTGGCTCTAAATAGACAATCTTGGCAGGTTTTGGTGAACCGCGCTGTGTCTTCGTGACGTTTTAGCGTGCCAGAGAGAGAGGAGAGAGTTTTTCTGTCATGCGCACATTCACGCGCTATGACGTAACATTCAAATGTTGGACATGTGTTCTTTTTAGTTACAATACCAATACAGTAGCGCAGTGCGCAATTCGGCTATGACTAGCCTATCGTGGAGATGTTTTACGCTAATTTTCTTTGTCAGTACATTTCGCTCTATGACGTGGAGTTTAAATGTTGACATGCATGTACAATAGTTACAATACCAATGTAGTATACACTAACGGTGCCAGATCATACTGGAACTTAGAAGTGTAAACAGCACATCTTGTTAAATATTAAATTTCACAACAGCATAGGCTACATCTAAGTGCTTCTCAAACCTGGATGCCACAAATGATTACTTCCCCGGAAAGAGTGGATTATGTAACCGTAAAAAATTAGGTGAAGACGAAATAACATGCAATACATCGAGTTTAAATTTAAGGAATTTAATTTGTTAACACAGTGATATCATTCAACATGCATTTTAAACAATGACTTACTTAATAGGTGGGTGAGTGGGTATAATTAATGTAATGTGTAAATTCATTAGTCATATAGTGGCTGCACACATTTATTACCCCAACTTACTGTCGAAATATAAAGCCTCTGATCTCATCTCTGCTCTCGGAAAGTGTGCTCTAGCTACCCATATATAAATGCTGAATCCAGTTCCAGATTTTTGCATAAAGTTATATAATTAATTCACGTACATACATAATTTACATTATTACAGTGCTGTAAATTGATGGTTCGTCCCCGGCAATGGATCTATTTTATAAATAATAGAAAGCAAAATGATCAAGCCTATATAAATCAGTACATCATTATCCCCAATTGAGAGGGATCTACTCTTCTCCCATCCGACCTTGGGAACCTCCACTTTGGGCTCACCCACTCTTTATCAAACCATAATTATATGCATGGCTTTGATAAGTTGTACTAATGCCTGCAATATAAAATCAATGTTGTACAACAATTCATTATAAAATCCGGTAAAGACGAGTTAACTAAAATATCCAAGATCCTAAGGTAGCACACCACCATTAACTGCTCCATTGACTTACACACTAAACTATTTTTGGGACCCCCACGCCCAGTCAGATTTTTATTTGAGCTATATAATACTACTTTATTTTTATAGCCAATACATTGATCAATCATGGCACTTAAAACATGTCCATACTGAAGTGTGATTAGATTTTGGAACTAGAGTTCGATTGAACTTTGTGGCAATGTCTATCGTTTACAGACTCACATTTATACAATATTACCTCCGGCAGCCCCCGGAGCCTAAAAATCCTCGGAAAACTTGGCCAACCATTCTGGGTTTTCTACAATAAAATGTACTTTTATTTGTATATGTACTTCAAACAATCATGTATCATTTGAACCAATCTCTGTTATACTTGGTATCTGCAATGACAACTCCAAATTAATTTTTAAGCCACTTTTTCCGAGGTGGATATAAAATCTCGTCCATCAATATTATATGCTAATGGTGGTGTACTAATTCCTATAAGTCGCCAGAAGAGTAAGGAAAAGAAGGAAGAGTTGTGGTCAAGACGTATACAACATAGTGTCTATATAACTTGGCAGCACATACATATTCTTATCCTTAATAATAATAATAATAATAATTAGTCTTATAAAGCGCCAAATCAATTGACAAGCAATTGCTCTAGGCGCTGTACAGGGTGAATATACAATCCTAACTGGAAAAGAGAAATGTCTTCAGAAGTCTCTTGAACATCTCCAGACTAGTACAAGTTCTAATATGAATAGGTAATTGGTTCCAAAGAAATGGTGCTGCATGAACAAAACCTCTGAAACCATAATTAGTCCTAGTTCTAGGGATGGATAAGTAAGATTGATTAGCAGAGCGTAGATATCTATTAGGCACATACGGATCCAAAATATCAAATATATATTCAGGTTCATGTAAATGTCTAGCTCTGAATGTTAATAGTAGTATTTTGAATTTAATTATATTAGTAATAGGTAACCAATGCAGGTCATTTAAAATAGGGGTTATAGAACAGCGCCTCTTTTCCCTCCGTACAATTCGTGCTGCTGTATTTTGTATTCTCTGGAGTTTTTTAATACAGCGTTCAGGTAGTTTGAACAAAAGCGAATTAAGGAAATCAAGTCTTGAGGTAACAAATGAATGAATGAGAATTTCACAAGTATTGCGGTCTAGAACGTTCCTCATGAGGCCGATATTTCTTAACTGCCAATTTGCTAATCTGCAGAGGTTATCAACATGCTTATCAAGTGTCATATGTACATCAAATATTGCACCCAAATTTCGAACAGAAGTCGAAGATTTGACGGAATCTAAACCAACTGCAAGAGCAGGGACAATACAATCAAATGATGTGTATTTTGAATGGAGAACAATGAATTCAGTTTTGTTGCAATTTAACTTTAATTGCATAGTGGTTAGCCAGATACGTACATCAGCAATACAATTTTCCATCTTCTTATAAGCCATATGAATATTACCCTTGTCAAAAGCAAGATACAACTGCGTGTCATCAGCATAGTGATGAAACTGAATGTGATGGCGTCGGATAATATCACTGAGACCAGACATGTATAAACTGAATAAAACAGGTCCAAGCACAGAACCCTGGGGAACACCAGTAACCAAGGGCTGTGAGGTCGACAGAGTATTACCGATTTTAATACGCTGATAGCGACCACTGATATAAGATTGAAACCAGCAAAGAGCAGTACCATCGATCTTGAACTTACTTCGGAGTAGATTTAGTAAAATATCATGGTTAATCGTGTCAAATGCTGAAGATAAGTCCAGAAGTACAAGTAAGACGCACTTCCCATTATCAATATGAGTAACAATATCACCATGTACTAAGCTTAAGGCAGTCTCAATACTGTGACCAGGTTTGTATGCCGATTGATAGGTTTCAAGGAGGTTTTCATGACGTAGATGTTTCATAAGCCTGAATAAGATAATTCTTTCAAGAATTTTTGAAACAAAACCCAAATTTGATATTGGACGATAACTTTTTAGACAATTGTTATCAAGACTTTTCTTTTTTAGAATTGGGGTGACATGAGCAAGTTTAAAACTTGAAGGAACAATTCCAGAATCCAAAGAACTGTTGACTATATTAGTAATGACAGGAACCAACACAGACAAGCAATCCTTCACAAGCCATGTTGGTAGAGGATCAAGCTGACAAGTCTTAGAAGGAGACTTCATAATAATCTTACTAATTTCAACAGGTGTAGCTAATTTGAATTTCGATAATGTGTCTTCAAAACTTTGCAAAATAGGCTGATTCATAATATGCATCCGTTGAGAGTTTAAATCATCGCATAGATCAGCAATCTTTTTAGAAAAATAAGACGCAAATGTCTCAGCCAGTGTGACTTTACAAGAGTGATCAGGAAGAACACTTTTCTGATTTTTATTCATAAGATTGGCAACAGTACTAAAAAGTTCCTTTGAATTTGGGGCGTTGCAAATCTTGTCAGAATAGTAGTCACGCCTAGCGGCATTAATTTTACTCCTCACAAATTTACAGGAATTCTTGAAAATTTCTTTGTGAACTAGCAAGCCAGACTTTTCCCAACACCGTTCACATTTTCGTCTAGCTTTTTTAGCTGCAATAATATCATTGTTAAACCAAGGAGCATTTCTATTAACAACTTTGCACACTTTTGTCACAATGGGTGCATGCTTATCTAGGATATTTGTAAGTGAAGTATCATATGGGCAATTCCATGAGAAGGAGGACATGGACCCCAAAAATAAAGTTTGTGAAAATTAGCAAAACATTATCTACTATTGTTGCTGATACATTGGAGTGTAAGTTAAGCATAAATTTGTAATAAATCAAGCGAAACTAACAGAAATATGAACAAAATACAAAGATGGTGTAAATCAGGAAATGCAGGAAAATTTGGTTGTAAATACAGCAATTTTCAAAATGTTATAAGTTAAGCACCCATGAATCATTTCTATCACAATTAGTATTTTTGTACACTATATCACTTTGTTTTCATGTGCCAAAAGTTTCATCAACATTAGTCATTCGGTTGAGGTAGATCGCTGACTGGGAGTTTTTGCATGTCACCCTGTAAACACATGTAACGTAAGTTACCAAATAGTGTTATTGTTGTTGCCATGCTTTAAGTTTTAAGGTGTCAATGTTGGCAGTATGTTTTTTTCCTCCTTCTCATGACTACAAAATAATTTAATGAAAAAGTAGAACAATAAAATCTTATTTCGTAGGAAATATTTAACGCCAAAGTGTGTAACGTAAGTTACCATTGTAACGTAAGTTACCATGATGTAACGTAAGTTACCAAAACAAAATTACGTAGTTATGCTAAATTTATGCAGAGTTAAAAACTTAGATGGTCTCCAATGACTTTCTCCATGTGCCCAAAATATTTTAAAATCTAATTGAACATCTCCTATTTACTACTGTACTGTACGGTTTAAAACTGAATAGTACATTCAACAATCAATATAAAAGTACTTTAATGTAAGTTGTTTAGGGGTATACAGATTGTTTTATTATGAGTTTTAACAAAATTCATCAATTAAATGTTTCTAAACTGGAACATGTCTTTGGGAGGCTTATAAAATATGCAAGCCAAACCAAGCCGTGCTCAAATAAAGTGCATTAAGGTCATTATAAGTGATTTGTACGGTCAACATTGACACAATATGTAGGCCCTATGTTGTAACGTAAGTTACCGTAATGTCATTCTAAAACATGTTGATATTTAACAAGTTAATAAGTTTGAATTAATAATTTACCCATTACTGCATGAATGGCCAACAACAATAGTACATGTTACATTATTTTTACTAAGGAATACACAATATACACGATGAAACTTTTGAAAAGTACATATTTTGACAGTAAAATTGTATGTCTTTTTGTGTACAGTAACGTAAGTTACCGATATTAGAAGAAAGCTAATTTACATTAACTAAGTCTTTTTAAACTGGGATATTTGTTTTGGGAGGCTTATTAATATATAACCCAAACTTAATAGAGCTCAAATAAGGTGCAATAAAGTTGTTATATTGGCTTTGTTGTGTCAAGTTTGACACAGGACATATGGTAACGTAAGTAACCCGTAACGTAAGTTACCGACATATTTTGATATTTGACAAACTTATATTAACCGGTTCAAATTAATGTTTTCTATATTACTACAGGAATACCCAACACAAATAATGCATCAATTGGTTTTACTAAAGCACATCCAGTATGAGGAGACTTTGGAAAAGAGTTTGGACAATAAAATGTGATGTCTTTTGTGCGTAACGTAAGTTACCGAAGTTTGAAGGCTCCCCCGAAAAAAATACAAGCACATTTACTCTTCTAAATTGATGTTTACAAAGGTTTTCATTAGTGCTTTGAATAACAAATGGCTGGTACTGGTCAAACATTTGCACCATTGAGTAAAATTAGTTATAGTGGCTGTAAGCATGCAAAAATGTAACGTAAGTTACCGTGGAATTGCCCATATGTATTTACAAATATATCAAGAGAACTAGTTTCACCATCAAAACATGTTAGAGATCTAGCAATGTCCTTCTTGAAATCAGAAATAATTATATTACTAGTTTTACGGCACTGATAAGTGGCAGCATTGTTAGACTTTGTGCAATGTTTTCCAGTGTTAATTTTACAACTAATTAGGAAGTGATCAGACACATCAGGATCAGTAATTGAAATATCACTAACAATTGACTCAGCAAAACGAGTGATAAACAAGTCAAGGATATGGCCATGAGAATGAGTAGGTGAAGTGATCTGCTTAAACGCTGAGTGGCTAGTCGGGTGGCTCTATATGACCTCGTTGTTAAAAGAGGGCCAGTAAACTTGATATTTCATTCAATTCATTCTAACTGGTACTTCATAGTCATGTGGTTGCTCTATATGACCTTGTTGTTAAACAGAGCGCTACAATACTTGGTTAATCGGTATTCAGTATATTCTCAACTTAGTTGTTTTATAATTTAAATAGAATGTATTATATTGTTCTTATAGCATTTCTATTAGTATAATTAGTATTTGTTTTTCTTTATGTTTTCGTTACATAAAGTTCGTTTGATATATTATTATGTATCTTTTGAAAGGGGTTGGGCCGGAAAAGCTTGCTTGCTTCCGACTCCTCTCCATCTTCATAATTGTACTACTTGTTTTTCACTATTTGATTGTATATATGTCGATTGGAGAAATAAACTGAACTGAACTGAACTGAAATATCTATATAATATTATGAAAGCGTTATATTTCTGTAAGAGTAACGTAGAGCTTGGTATTAAATAAAGATATTTGTATATGTTCGGCTTTTATAACGATGATGTGGGTATTTACTTTGTTAAAACAGTTTTAGTTTATATTAGGGGCATACCACAAAATGTGCTATGAAGTGGATTTGATTAATTTTGTATTTCTGATAATAATAATGTTGATATTTATCCATCTATAATAGTAATAATGTTACAGATGTAAGTCCTTTGTTCGTTGGTGGTTCCCCGTTGCCTTGTGTACCCACAAACTATATATTATATAGTGATTGACATGCCATGGCCGTACGATGGTAAAAACATGATATATTGGGGGAGATATGTTTTGCCCGAATAATGCAGATGTTGCCCCAAATTTCGTCGACCATACAATAGGGAACAGTATATTATATCCGACCCCAATCAACCCACGAACCTCCCAAAACTCTTCCACAGTCAGAAAAATGATTATCTAAACCATCTTTAAAGGCATTCACACTATCAGCATAAGAACGACTAGCTCTGGCAAACTATTACAGTCACCAACTCTCTGTGAGAGGAAAAACTTCCCAACATCCGACCTGGAGTAGGCCTACTCCTTGCGATATTTAAGGCCATAACCACGCGGGGTACTCGAATCGTCAGCCAGAGTATATAAATCGTCAAAGCGCAACATATCAAAACCATTTTCAATTTTAAATACCTGAATGGGATCACCACGAACACGACGAGTTCGAAAGTTAGTACATAGGTTTACAACAATAATAATTATAGTGAATATAGCTATAGCGGTTTCACTGCTTACGAGCAGGAGGTCACAGCTCAAAGTAAGGGGTAACTGGGGTGGTGGTAGCACCCCTACCCTTTTCGGGAACAACACACAGGCTTATTCCAAAATTGATTTTCCTTTCGGGAAATATGAGCTGATCGAACAAAACATGATTTAAATCCCGGGCCCCGGATATTTTGAACTCCAGTACGCATAATATGGTTTGCGCGAAGTACGCGTTTGATATAGGCCTGTAGCTCGATAGCACAGTATTATCGAATACGCCATATGGCATGCATATGAACCTCATGTGTGAACTGTAAAGCGCAGTGCGCAATTGGCTAGCCTAGCCTATAGTTTTTGTCATGCGCACATGATTCACGCGTTGTGACGTGACATTCAAAGATACAATACTAACACAGTAAAGCGCAGTGCCCTAGCCTATCACTGAGGTGTTTTGCGCGATTTTTTCTTCATGAGCTCGTTCACGCGCTATGGCGTGGAATTCAAATGTTGACATGTGTACAGTTCAGTTACAATACCAATACAGTAAAGCGCAGTGCGCAATTGGCTAGGACTAGCCTATCGTGGAGATGTTTTACGCTAGTTTTTTCGTCATGCGCACATTCACGCGCTATGACGTGAAATTCAAATGTTGACATGTGTGCATTAGTTACAATACCAATACAGTAAAGCGCAGTGCGCAATTGGCTAGGACTAGCCTATCGTGGAGATGTTTTACGCTAGTTTTTTCGTCATGCGCACATTCCGCTGAGCCGCATTATGACGTGGAGTTCAAATATTGATATGTGTACAATAGTTACAGTACCAATGTAGTACACTAACGGTGGCAGATCATACTGTAACTTAGAAGTGTAAACAGCACATCTTGTTAAATATTAAAGTTCACAACAGCATAGGCTACAGCTAAGTGCTTCTCAAACCTGAATGCCACAATATTTCTTCCCGGAAAGAGTGGATTATAACCGTAAAATTAGGTAAGACAAAATAACACAATAAATTTATTTCAATTTATGGATTTTTTTAACAGAGTGATATTATTCAATATGCATTTTAAACAATGCCTTACTTAATAGGCATATGGGTGGGTATAGAATTAATGTAATGTGTAAAGTCGTTAGTCATATAGTGGCTGCACACATTTATTGCCCCAACTTACTGTCGAAATATAAAGCCCTGGTCTCACTCTGCCCTCGAAACTGTGTCCTAGCTACCCATAAATAAGTTTGAATCCAGTTCCGATTTTGCAAAGTTATATAGTTAATCCACGTAATACATAACTTACATTATTACAAGCCGTAACCGATGGTTCATGGCCCAGACCGAGGATCGAAGTTAGATTACGGCGTCCCTATATAAATCATAGCAAGAAAAAATACTCTTAGCCCTATATATAAATCAGTATATCATTCTCCCCAATTGAGAGGGATCTATACCCCCCCCCCCCGACCCAACCCCCACCGCTCCCACACCGCACCCCACCCTTTATCAAACCATAAGTATGTGCATGGCTTTAATATGTTGTACCACGCTCGCAATATAAAATCAATTTTGCACAACAATTATTTCTAAGACCGTAGAGACGAGTTAACTAAAATAGCCAAGATCCTAAGGTAGCAGACCACCATTAACTGCTCCATTGACTTACACACTAAACTGGCCCTATTTCGAGACCCCCCAGCCCAGTCGAAGTTTACTCGAGCTATATACTACTTTTATTTTTATAGGCAATACATTGATCAATCATGGCACCTAAAAATTTCCATACCAAGTGTGTTTAGATTTTGAGCTAGAGGTCGACGTACTTTGTGGCACTGTTTACCGTGTTTACAGACTCAGATTTATACAATATTACTCCGCCGACCCTGGAGCCTAAAAAATACTCTAAAACTTGGCCAATTAATCTGGTTTTCACACAAAATGTACTTTATTGTATGCACTTCAACAATCATGCATCATTTGGACCATGTCTGCTATATTTGGTATCTAAAATGACAATTCAAATTAATTTTGGCACTTTTTCCGAAGGGTATCAAATCTCGCCCACCAATATTAGATGCTAATGGTGGTGTGCTATCCTAAGTCCCCCAGAAGAGTAGCGAAAGGGCAGCGGAGTCGTGGTCAATACGTTTACAACGTAGTCTATATAACTTGGCAGCACATACATATTCTTATTCTTAAACGCTGAGTGGCTAGTCGACCCTTTGAATATCTATATAATATTCTGAAAGCGTTATATTTCTGTAAGAGTAACGTAGAGCTTGGTATTAATTAAATAAGATATTAGTATATGTTCGGCTTTTATAACGATGATGTGGGTATTTGTACTTTGTTAAAACAGGTTTAGTTTATATAATACATAATTACATACCACAAAATGTGCCATGAAGTGGATTTGATTAATTTTGTATTTTTGATAATAATAATACTGATATTTATCCATCTATATTATAACAGTAATAATATTACAGATATAAGTGCTTTGTTCGTTGGGGGTGCCCCGTTGCATTGTGTTCCCACAATCTATATATTATATAGTGATTGACATGGCTGTACGATGGTCAAAACATGATATATTGGGGGAGATATTTTTTGCTCGAATAATGCAGATGTTGCCCCAAATTTCGTCGACCATACATAGGGAACAGTATAATTATTATCCGACCTCAATCAACCAACGAACCTCCTAAACTCTTCCACAGTCAAACAAATTATTACCTAAACTATCCTTAAAGGCATTCAGACTATCAGCATAAGAACGACTAGCTCTGGCAAACTATTACCGTCACCAACTCTCTGTGAGAAGAAAAACTTCCCAACATCCGACCTGGAGTAGGCCTACTCCTTGCGATATTTAATGCCATAACCACGGGTACTCGAATCGTCAGCCCGAGTATATAAATCGTCAAAGCGCAACATATCAAAACCATGATCAATTTTAAATACCCGAATGAGATCACCACGAACACGACGAGTTCGAAAGTTAGTACATAGGTTTACAACAATAATAATAATTTGAGTGAATATAGCTATAGCGGTTTACTGCTTAAGACCAGGAGGCCACAGCTCAAAGTAAGGGATTACTGAGGGAGGGTGGTAGCACCCCCTCCCCTATTCGGGAACAACACACTGGTTTATTCCAAAATTGATTTTCCTTTCGGGAAATATAAGCTGATCGAACAAAACATGATTTAATCCCGGGCCCCCGGAGATGTTGAACCCCAGTACGCATAATATGGTCTACGCGAAGTACGGCTTTGATCTAGGCATGTAGCTCGATAGCACAGTATTATCGAATACGCGGCATGCATAAATGACCTAATGACGAACTGTAGCGTGAAAAGCGTGCATTGGCTAGGCCTAGCCTATCGTGGATATGTTTTACGCGATTTTTGTCATGCGCACATGATTCACGCAAATGATTAGATACAATACGAAACAGTAAAGCGCAGTGCGCAATTGGCTAGGCCTAGCCTATCGTGGGTATGTTTTACGCGAGTTTTTTTGTCATGCGCACATTCACGCGTTGTGACGTGACATTCAAATGTTGACATGTGTACATTAGATACAATACCAATACAGTAAAGCGCAGTGCGCAATTGGCTAGGCCTAGCCTATCACGGAGGTGTTTTGCGCGATTTTTTCTTCATGCGCACATTCACGCGCTATGACGTGAAATTCAAATGTTGACATGTGTACATTAGTTACAATATCAATACAGTAAAGCGCAGTGCGCAATTGCAATTGGCTAGGACTAGCCTATCGTGGAGTTGTTTTACGCTAGTTTTCTTGTCATGCGCACATTCACGCGCTATGACGTGAAATTCAAATGTTGACATGTGTGCATTTATAGTTACAATACCAATACAGTAAAGCGCAGTGCGCAATTGGCTAGAACTAGCCTATCGTGGAAATGTTTTACACTAATTTTCTTGTCATGCGCACATTTCGCTCTATGACGTGGAGTTCAAATGTTGATATATGTACAATAGTTACAATACCAATGTAGTACACTAACGGTGCCAGATCATACTGGAACTTAGAAGTGTAAACAGCACATCTTGTTAAATATTAAATTTCACAACAGCATAGGCTACATCTAAGTGCTTCTCAAACCTGGATGCCACAATATTACTTCCCGGAAAGAGTGGATTATAACCGTAAAATTAGGTAAGACGAAATAACACAATAAATTTGTTTAAATTTATGGAATTTAATTTGTTAACACAGTGATATCATTCAACATGCCTTTTTAAACAATGACTTACTTAATAAGTTAATATGCCTATAAGTGGGCATATAATTAATGTAATGTGTAAATTCATTAGTCATATAGTGGCTGCACACATTTATTACCCCAACTTACTGTCGAAATCTAAAGCCCTGATCTCATTCTGTCCTCGAAACTGTGGACTAGCTACCCATATACAACTTTGAATCCAATCCGGTTTTGCAAAGTTATATAATTAATCCACGTAATACATAATTTACATTATTACAGTGCCGTAACCGATGGTTCATGGCCACGGCCGAGGATCGAAGTTAGATTACGGCGTCCCTATATAAATGATAGCAAGCAAAATGATTAACCCTATATATAAATCAGTACACCATTCTCCCCAATTGAGAGGAATCTACCCCCAAAAACCGAACCAACGCCCACCGCTCACCCACTCTTTATCAAACCATAATTATGTGCATGGCTTTGGTAAGTTGTACCACGCTCGCAATATAAAATCAATGTTGCACAACAATTAATTCTTAGACCGTAAAGACGAGTTAACTAAAATAGCCAAGATCCTAAGGTAGCAGACCACCATTAACTGCTCCATTGACTTACACACTAAACTATTTTGGGTCCCCATCATGTCGATTTTACTCGAGCTATTTACTACTTTTGTTTTTATAGGCAATACACAATCATGGCACTTAAAAAAATCCATACCAAGCGTGATTAGATTTTGAGCTACAGGTCGACGAACTTTGTGGCACTGTTTACCGTGTTTACAGACTCAGATTTATACAATATTACTCCGCCGACCATGGATTCTAAAAAATACTCTAAAACTTGGCCAATTAATCTGGTTTTCACACAAAATGTACTTTATTGTATGCACTTCAACAATCATGCATCATTTGGACCATGTCTGCTATATTTGGTATCTAAAATGACAATTCAAATTAATTTTGGCACTTTTTCCGAAGGGTATAAATCTCGCCCACCAATAATAGATCCTAATGGTGGTGTGCCACCCTAAGTCGCCAGAAGAGTAGCGAAAGGGAAGCGGAGTCGTGATCAAGACGTATACAACATAGTCTATATAACTTGGCAGCACATACATATTCTTATCCTTAAACGCTGAGTGGTTAGTCGACCCTTTGAATATCTATTATGAAAGCGTTATATTTCTGTAAGAGTAACGTAGAGCTTGGTATTAAATAAAGATATTAGTATATGTTCGGCTTTTATAACGATGATGTGGGTATTTACTTTGTTAAAACAGTTTTAGTTTATACATACCACAAAATGTGCTATGAAGTGGATTTGATTAATTTTGTATTTTTGATAATAATAATATTGATATTTATCCATCTATATTATAACAGTAATAATATTACAGATATAAGTGCTTTGTTCGTTGGGGGTGCCCCGTTGCATTGTGTTCCCACAATCTATATATTACATAGTGATTGACATGGCCGTACGATGGTCAAAACATGATATATTGGGGGAGATATTTTTTGCTCGAATAATGCAGATGTTGCCCCAAATTTCGTCGACCATACATAAGGAACAGTATAATTATTATCCGACCTCAATCAACCAACGAACCTCCTAAACTCTTCCACAGTCGACCAAATTATTACCTAAACCATCATTAAAGGTACTCACACTATCAGCTTAAGAACGGCTAGCTCTGGCAAACTATTAGTACCGTCACCAACTCTCTGAGAAGAAAAAATCCTAACATCCGACCTGGAGTAGGCCTACTCCTTGCGATATTTAATGCCATAACCACGGGTACTCGAATCGTCAGCCCGAGTATATAAATCGTCAAAGCGCAACATATTAAAACCATGATCAATTTTAAATACCTGAATGAGATCACCACGAACACGACGAGTTCGAAAGTTAGTACATAGGTTTACAACAATAATAATAATTTGAGTGAATATAGCTATATCGGTTTACTGCTTAAGACCAGGAGGCCACAGCTCAAAGTAAGGGATTACTGAGGGAGGGTGGTAGCACCCCCTCCCCTATTCGGGAACAACACACTGGTTTAGTCCAAAATTGATTTTCCTTATTATCTGATCGAACAAAACATGATTTAATCGCGGAGATTTTGAACTCCAGTACGCATAATAATGGTCTGCGCGAAGTACGCCTTTGATCTAGGCCTGTAGCTCGATAGCGCAGTATTATCGAATACGCCATATGGCATGCATATGAACCTAATGACGAACTGTAAAGCGCAGTGCGCAATTGGCTAGGCCTAGCCTATCGTGGATATGTTTTACGCGAGTTTTTTGTCATGCGCACATGATTCACGCGTTGTGACGTGACATTCAAATGTTGACATGTGTACATTAGATACAATACCAACACAGTAAAGCGCAGTGCGCAATTGGCTAGGCCTAGCCTATCACGGAGGTGTTTTGTGCTAGTTTTCTTGTCATGCGCACATTCACGCGCTATGACGTAACATTCAAATGTTGACATGTGTACATTAGATACAATACCAATACAGTAAAGCGCAGTGCGCAATTGGCTAGGCCTAGCCTATCACGGAGGTGTTTTGGGCGATTTTTTCTTCATGCGCACATTCACGCGCTATAACGTGAAATTCAAATGTTGACATGTGTACATTAGTTACAATACCAATACAGTAAAGCGCAGTGCGCAATTGCAATTGGCTAGGACTAGCCTATCGTGGAGTTGTTTTACGCTAGTTTTTTTTGTCATGCGCACATTCACGCGCTATGACGTAACATTCAAATGTTGACATGTGTACATTAGTTACAATACCAACACAGTAAAGCGCAGTGCGCAATTGGCTAGGACTAGCCTATCGTGGAGATGTTTCACGCTAATTTTCTTGTCATGCGCACATTTCGCTCTATGACGTGGAGTTTAAATGTTGACATGTGTACAATAGTTACAATACCAATGTAGTACACTAACGGTGCCAGATCATACTGGAACTTAGAAGTGTAAACAGCGCATCTTGTTAAATATTAAATTTCACAACAGCATAGGCTACATCTAAGTGCTTCTCAAACCTGGATGCCACAATGATTACTTCCTGGAAAGAGTGGATTATAACCGTAAAATTAGGTAAGACGAAATAACACAATACATTTGTTTAAATTTATGGAATATAATTTGTTAACACAGTGATATCATTCAACATGCATTTTAAACAATGACTTACTTAATAGGTCTGTAGACCTGTGGGTATATAATTAATGTAATGTGTAAATTCATTAGTCATATAGTGGCTGCACACATTTATTACTCCAACTTACTGTCGAAATCTAAAGCCCTGATCTCATTCTGCCCTCGAAACTGTGGACTAGCTACCCATATACAACTTTGAATCCAATCCGGTTTTGCAAAGTTATATAATTAATCCACGTAATACATAATTTACATTATTACAGTGCCGTAACCGATGGTTCATGGCCACGGCCGAGGATCGAAGTTAGATTACGGCGTCCCTATATAAATCATAGCAAGCAAAATTATCAACCCTATGTAAATCAGTACACCATTCTCCCCAATTGAGAGGGATCTACCCCCCCCCCAAAAAAACCGACCCAACCCCCACCGCTCACCCACTCTTTATCAAACCATAATTATGTGCATGGCTTTGGTAAGTTGTACCACGCTCGCAATATAAAATCAATGTTGCACAACAATTAATTCTTAAACCGTAAAGACGAGTTAACTAAAATAGCCAAGATCCTAAGGTAGCAGACCACCATTAACTTCTCCATTGACTTACACACTAAACTGGCCCTATTTCGAGACCTCCCACGCCCAGTCGAAGTTTACTCGAGATATATACTACTTTTATTTTTATAGCCAATACATTGATCAATCATGGCACCTAAAAATGTCCATACCAAGTGTGATTAGATTTTGAACTAGAGGTCGACGAACTTTGTGGCACTGTTTACCGTGTTTACAGACACACATTTATTCAATATTACTCCGCCGTCCCTGGAGCCTAACAAATACTCCAAAACTTGGCCAATTAATCTGGTTTTCACACAGAATGTACTTTATTGTATGTACTTCAACAATCATGAATCATTTGAACCATCTCTGCTATATTTGGTATCTGCAATGACAATCCAAATTAATTTGGGCACTTTTTCCGAGGGATATAAATCTCGCCCACCAATAATAGATCCTAATGGTGGTGTGCCACCCTAAGTCGCCAGAAGAGTAGCGAAAGGGAAGCGGAGTCGTGGTCAAGACGTATACAACATAGTCTGTATAACTTGGCAGCACATACATATTCTTATCCTTAAACGCGGAGTGGCTAGTCGACCCTTTGAATATCTATATAATATTATGAAAGCGTTATATTTCTGTAAGAGTAACATAGAGCTTGGTATTAAATAAAGATATTAGTATTTGTTCGGCTTTTATAACGATGATGTGGGTATTTACTTTGTTAAAACAGTTTTAGTTTATACATACCACAAAATGTGCTATGAAGTGGATTTGATTAATTTTGTATTTTTGATAATAATAATATTGATATTTATCCATCTATATTATAACAGTAATAATATTACAGATATAAGTGCTTTGTTCGTTGGGGGTGCCCCGTTGCATTGTGTTCCCACAATCTATATATTACATAGTGATTGACATGGCCGTACGATGGTCAAAACATGATATATTGGGGGAGATATTTTTTGCTCGAATAATGCAGATGTTGCCCCAAATTTCGTCGACCATACATAAGGAACAGTATAATTATTATCCGACCTCAATCAACCAACGAACCTCCTAAACTCTTCCACAGTCGACCAAATTATTACCTAAACCATCATTAAAGGTACTCACACTATCAGCTTAAGAACGGCTAGCTCTGGCAAACTATTAGTACCGTCACCAACTCTCTGTGAGAAGAAAAACATCCCAACATCCGACCTGGAGTAGGCCTACTCCTTGCGATATTTAATGCCATAACCACGGGTACTCGAATCGTCAGCCCGAGTATATAAATCGTCAAAGCGCAACATATTAAAACCATGATCAATTTTAAATACCTGAATGAGATCACCACGAACACGACGAGTTCGAAAGTTAGTACATAGGTTTACAACAATAATAATAATTTGAGTGAATATAGCTATATCGGTTTACTGCTTAAGACCAGGAGGCCACAGCTCAAAGTAAGGGATTACTGAGGGAGGGTGGTAGCACCCCCTCCCCTATTCGGGAACAACACACTGGTTTAGTCCAAAATTGATTTTCCTTTCGGGAAATATTATCTGATCGAACAAAACATGATTTAATCGCGGAGATTTTGAACTCCAGTACGCATAATAATGGTCTGCGCGAAGTACGCCTTTGATCTAGGCCTGTAGCTCGATAGCGCAGTATTATCGAATACGCCATATGGCATGCATATGAACCTAATGACGAACTGTAAAGCGCAGTGCGCAATTGGCTAGGCCTAGCCTATCGTGGATATGTTTTACGCGATTTTTTTGTCATGCGCACATGATTCACGCGTTGTGACGTGACATTCAAATGTTGACATGTGTACATTAGATACAATACCAACACAGTAAAGCGCGCCTATCACGGAGGTGTTTTGTGCTAGTTTTCTTGTCATGCGCACATTCACGCGCTATGACGTAACATTCAAATGTTGACATGTGTACATTAGATACAATACCAATACAGTAAAGCGCAGTGCGCAATTGGCTACCTAGCCTATCACGGAGTGTTTTGGGCGATTTTTTCTTCATGCGCACATTCACGCGCTATAACGTGAAATTGAAATGTTGACATGTGTACATTAGTTACAATACCAATACAGTAAAGCGCAGTGCGCAATTGCAATTGGCTAGGACTAGCCTATCGTGGAGTTGTTTTACGCTAGTTTTCTTGTCATGCGCACATTCACGCGCTATGACGTAACATTCAAATGTTGACATGTGTACATTAGTTACAATACCAACACAGTAAAGCGCAGTGCGCAATTGGCTAGGACTAGCCTATCGTGGAGATGTTTCACGCTAATTTTCTTGTCATGCGCACATTTCGCTCTATGACGTGGAGTTTAAATGTTGACATGTGTACAATAGTTACAATACCAATGTAGTACACTAACGGTGCCAGATCATACTGGAACTTAGAAGTGTAAACAGCGCATCTTGTTAAATATTAAATTTCACAACAGCATAGGCTACATCTAAGTGCTTCTCAAACCTGGATGCCACAATGATTACTTCCCGGAAAGAGTGGATTATAACCGTAAAATTAGGTAAGACGAAATAACACAATACATTTGTTTAAATTTATGGAATATAATTTGTTAACACAGTGATATCATTCAACATGCATTTTAAACAATGACTTACTTAATAGGTCTGTAGACCTGTGGGTATATAATTAATGTAATGTGTAAATTCATTAGTCATATAGTGGCTGCACACATTTATTACTCCAACTTACTGTCGAAATCTAAAGCCCTGATCTCATTCTGCCCTCGAAACTGTGGCCTAGCTACCCATATATAACTTTGAATCCAGTTCCGATTTTGCAAAGTTATATAATTAATCCACGTAATACATAATTTACATTATTACAGTGCCGTAACCGACGGTTCATGGCCCCGGCCGAGGATCGAAGTTAGATTACGGCGTCCCTATATAAATCATAGCAAGCAAAATTATCAACCCTATGTAAATCAGTACACCATTCTCCCCAATTGAGAGGGATCTACCCCCCCCCCCCCCCCCAAACCGACCCAACCCCCACCGCTCACCCACCCTTTATCAAACCATCATTATGTGCGTGGCTTTGATAAGTTGTACCACGCTCGCAATATAAAATCAATGTTACACAACAATTCATTCTAAAACCGTAAAGACGAGTTAACTAAAATAGCCAAGATCCTAAGGTAGCAGACCACCATTAACTGCTCCATTGACTTACACACTAAACTATTTTGCCCAGTCGATTTTTATTCGAGCAATATACTACTTTTATTTTTATAGCCAATACATTGATCAATCATGGCACCTAAAAATGTCCATACCAAGTGTGATTAGATTTTGAGCTAGAGGTCGATGTACTTTGTGGCACTGTTTACCGTGTTTACAGACACAGATTTATACAATATTACTCCGCCGACCCTGGAGCCTAAAAATACTCTAAAACTTGGCCAATTAATCTGGTTTTCACACAGAATGTACTTTATTGTATGTACTTCAACAATCATGAATCATTTGAACCATCTCTGCTATATTTGGTATTTAAAATAACAATTCAAATAAATTTTGGCACTTTTTCCGAAGGGTATCAAATCTCGCCCACCAATATTAGATGCTAATGGTGGTGTGCTACCCTAAGACGCCAGAAGAGTAGCGAGAAGGAAGCGGAGTCGTGATCAAGACGTATACAACATAGTCTATATAACTTGGCAGCACATACATATTCTTATTCTTAAACGCTGAGTGGCTAGTCGACCCTTTGAATATCTATATAATATTCTCAAAGCGTTATATTTCTGTAAGAGTAACGTAGAGCTTGGTATTAATTAAATATGATATTAGTATATGTTCGGCTTTTATAACGATGATGTGGGTATTTACTTGTTAAAACAGTTTTAGTTTATACATACCACAAAATGTGCTATGAAGTGGATTTGATTAATTTTGTATTTTTGATAATAATAATACTGATATTTATCCATCTATATTATAACAGTAATAATATTACAGATATAAGTGCTTTGTTCGTTGGGGGTGCCCCGTTGCATTGTGTTCCCACAATCTATATATTATACAGTGATTGACATGGCTGTACGATGGTCAAAACATGATATATTGGGGGACATATTTTTTGCTCGAATAATGCAGATGTTGCTCCCAAATTTGTCGACCATACATAAGGAACAGTATAATTATTATCCGACCTCAATCAACCAACGAACCTCCTAACTCTTCCACAGTCGACCAAATTATTACCTAAACCATCATTAAAGGTACTCACACTATCAGCTTAAGAACGGCTAGCTCTGGCAAACTATTATTGCCGTCAACAACTCTCTGTGAGAAGAAAAACATCCCAACATCCAACCTGAGTAGGCCTACCTCTTGCGATATTTAATGCCATAACCACGGTACTGAATCATCAGCCAGAGTAAATAAATCGTCAAAGCGCAACTTATCAAAACCATGGACAATTTTAAACACCTGAATGAGATCACCACGAACACGACGATGTTCGAAAGTTAGTACATATAGGTTTACAACAATAATAATAATTTGAGTGAATATAGCTATAGCGGTTTACTGCTTAAGACCAGGAGGCCACAGCGCTCAAAGTAAGAGATTACTGAGGGAGGGTGGTAGCACCCTCCCCTATTCGGGAACAACACATGGTTTAGTTCAAAATTGATTTTCCTTTCGCAAATTATCTGATCGAACAAACATGATTTAATCGCGGAGATTTTGAACTCCAGTACGCATAATAATGGTCTGCGCGAAGTACGCCTTTGATCTAGGCCTGTAGCTCGATAGCGCAGTATTATCGAATACGCCATATGGCATGCATATGAACCTAATGACGAACTGTAAAGCGCAGTGCGCAATTGGCGGCCTAATATCGTATAATGTTTTACGCGAGTTTTTTGTCATGTGCACATGATTCACGCGTTGTGACGTGACATTCAAATGTTGACATGTGTACATTAGATACAATACCAACACAGTAAAGCGCAGTGCGCAATTGGCTAGGCCTAGCCTATCACGGAGGTGTTTTTAGTTTGTCATGCGCACATTCACGCGCTGACGTAACATTCAAATGTTGACATGTGTACATTAGATACAATACCAATACAGTAAAGCGCAGTGCAATACGAATGGCAAGGCCTAGCCTATCACGGAGTGTTTGGGCGATTTTTTCGTCATGCGCACATTAACGCTCTATAACCTGAAATTCAAATGTTGACATGTGTACATTGGTTTATATAATACCAATACTGTAAAGCGCAGTACACAATTGGCTAGGCCTAGCTTATCGTGGATATGTTTACGCGAGTTTTTTTGTCATGCACATTCACGCGCTATGACGTAACATTCAAATGTTGACATGTACATTAGTTACAATACCAACACAGTAAAGCGCAGTGCGCAATTGGCCAGACTAGCCTATCGTGGAGATGTTTCACGCTAATTTTCTTGTCATGCGCACATTTCGCCTATGACGTGGAGTTTAAATGTTGACATGTGTACAATAGTTACAATACCAATGTAGTACAATTAACGGTGCCAGATCATACTGGAACTTAGAAGTGTAAACAGCGCATCTTGTTAAATATTAAATTTCACAACAGCATAGGCTACATCTAAGTGCTTCTCAAACCTGGATGCCACAATGATTACTTCCGGAAAGAGTGGATTATAACCGTAAAATTAGGTAAGACGAAATAACACAATACATTTGTTAAATTTATGGAATATAATTTGTTAACACAGTGATATCATTCAACATGCATTTTAAACAATGACTTACTTAATAGGTATGTAGACCTGTGGTATATAATTAATGTAATGTAAATTCATTAGTCATATAGTGGCTGCACACATTTATTACTCCAACTTACTGTCGAAATCTAAAGCCCTGATCTCATTCTGCCTCGAAACTGTGTTTCAGCTACCCATATATAACTTTGAATCCAGTTCCGATTTTGCAAGTTATATAATTAATCCACGTAATACATAATTTACATTATTACAGTGCCGTAAATGGTTCAGGCTGTCCCCGACCGAGGATCGAAGTTAGATTACGGCGTCCCTATATAAATCATAGCAAGCAAAAATTATCAACCCTATATAATCAGTACACCATTCTCCCCAATTGAGAGGGATCTACCCCCCCAAACCGACCCAACCCCCACCGCTCACCCACCTTTATCAAACCATCATTATGTGCATGGCTTTGATAAGTTGTACCACGCTCGCAATATAAAATCAATGTTGCACAACAATTCATTCTAAAACCGTAAAGACAAGTTAACTAAAATAGCCAAGATCCTAAGGTAGCACACCACCATTAACTGCTCCATTGACTTACACACTAAACTGACTCCGCTTCGAGACCCCACGCCCAGTCGAAGTTTACTCAAGCTATGTACTACTTTTATTTTGATAGACAATACATTGGTCAATCATGGCACCTAAACATTTCCACATCCATACCAAGTGTGATTAGATTTGAGCTAGAGGTCGACGAACTTTGTGGCAATGTCTACCGTGTTTACAGACACAGATTTATACAATATTACTCCGCCGACCCTGGAGTCTAAAAAATACTCTAAAACTTGCCCAATTTATCTGGTTTTCACACAAAATGTACTTTATTGTATGCACTTCAACAATTATGCATCATTTGGACCATGTCTGCTATATTTGGTATCTAAAATGACAATTCAAATTAATTTTGGCACTTTTTCCGAGGGAGATCAAAATCTGGCCCAAGAATATGTATGCTAATGGTGGTGTGCCTGCCTAAGTCGCGCCAGAAGAGAAGCGAAAGGGAAGCGGAGTCGTGATCAAGACGTATACAACATAGTCTATAACTTGGCAGCACATACATGTTCTTATCCTTAAACGCTGAGTGGTTAGTCGACCCTTTGAATATCTATTATGAAAGCGTTATATTTCTGTAAGAGTAACGTAGAGCTTGGTATTAAATAAAGATATTAGTATATGTTCGGCTTTTATAACGATGATGTGGGTATTTACTTTGTTAAAACAGTTTTAGTTTATACATACCACAAAATGTGCTATGAAGTGGATTTGATTAATTTTGTATTTTTGATAATAATAATATTGATATTTATCCATCTATATTATAACAGTAATAATATTACAGATATAAGTGCTTTGTTCGTTGGGGTGCCCGTTGCATTGTGTTCCCACAATCTATATATTACATAGTGATTGACATGGCCGTACGATGGTCAAAACATGATATATTTGGGGAGATATTTTTTGCTCGAATAATGCAGATGTTGCCCCAAATTTCGTCGACCATACATAAGGAACAGTATAATTATTATCCGACCTCAATCAACCAACGAACCTCCTAAACTCTTCCACAGTCGACCAAATTATTACCTAAACCATCATTAAAGGTACTCACACTATCAGCTTAAGAACGGCTAGCTCTGGCAAACTATTAGTACCGTCACCAACTCTCTGTGAGAAGAAAAACATCCCAACATCCGACCTGGAGTAGGCCTACTCCTTGCGATATTTAATGCCATAACCACGGGTACTCGAATCGTCAGCCCGAGTATATAAATCGTCAAAGCGCAACATATTAAAACCATGATCAATTTTAAATACCTGAATGAGATCACCACGAACACGACGAGTTCGAAAGTTAGTACATAGGTTTACAACAATAATAATAATTTGAGTGAATATAGCTATATCGGTTTACTGCTTAAGACCAGGAGGCCACAGCTCAAAGTAAGGGATTACTGAGGGAGGGTGGTAGCACCCCCTCCCCTATTCGGGAACAACACACTGGTTTAGTCCAAAATTGATTTTCCTTATTATCTGATCGAACAAAACATGATTTAATCGCGGAGATTTTGAACTCCAGTACGCATAATAATGGTCTGCGCGAAGTACGCCTTTGATCTAGGCCTGTAGCTCGATAGCACAGTATTATCGAATACGCCATATGGCATGCATATGAACCTATAAATAACGAACTGTAAAGCGCAGTGCGCAATTGGCTAGGCCTAGCCTATCGTGGGTATGTTTTACGCGAGTTTTTTGTCATGCGCACATTCACGCGTTGTGACGTGACATTTAAATGTTGACATGTGTACATTAGATACAATACCAATACAGTAAAGCGCAGTGCGCAATTGGCTAGGCATAGCCTATCACGGAGGTGTTTTGTGCTAGTTTTCTTGTCATGCGCACATTCACGCGCTATGACGTAACATTCAAATGTTGACATGTGTACATTAGATACAATACCAATACAGTAAAGCGCAGTGCGCAATTGGCTAGGCCTAGCCTATCACGGAGGTGTTTTGTGCGATTTTTTCTTCATGCGCACATTCACGCGCTATGACGTGAAATTCAAATGTTGACATGTGTACATTAGTTACAATACCAATACAGTAAAGCGCAGTGCGCAATTGCAATTGGCTAGGACTAGCCTATCGTGGAGTTGTTTTACGCTAGTTTTCTTGTCATGCGCACATTCACGCGCTATGACGTAACATTCAAATGTTGACATGTGTACATTAGTTACAATACCAACACAGTAAAGCGCAGTGCGCAATTGGCTAGGACTAGCCTATCGTGGAGATGTTTCACGCTAATTTTCTTGTCATGCGCACATTTCGCTCTATGACGTGGAGTTTAAATGTTGACATGTGTACAATAGTTACAATACCAATGTAGTACACTAACGGTGCCAGATCATACTGGAACTTAGAAGTGTAAACAGCGCATCTTGTTAAATATTAAATTTCACAACAGCATAGGCTACATCTAAGTGCTTCTCAAACCTGGATGCCACAATGATTACTTCCCGGAAAGAGTGGATTATAACCGTAAAATTAGGTAAGACGAAATAACACAATACATTTGTTTAAATTTATGGAATATAATTTGTTAACACAGTGATATCATTCAACATGCATTTTAAACAATGACTTACTTAATAGGTCTGTAGACCTGTGGGTATATAATTAATGTAATGTGTAAATTCATTAGTCATATAGTGGCTGCACACATTTATTACTCCAACTTACTGTCGAAATCTAAAGCCCTGATCTCATTCTGCCCTCGAAACTGTGGCCTAGCTACCCATATATAACTTTGAATCCAGTTCCGATTTTGCAAAGTTATATAATTAATCCACGTAATACATAATTTACATTATTACAGTGCCGTAACCGATGGTTCATGGCCCCGACCGAGGATCGAAGTTAGATTACGGCGTCCCTATATAAATCATAGCAAGCAAAATTATCAACCCTATATAAATCAGTGCATCATTCTCCCCAATTGAGAGGGATCTACCCCCCCCCCAAAAAAAAAACCGACCCAACCCCCACCGCTCACCCACCCTTTATCAAACCATCATTATGTGCGTGGCTTTGATAAGTTGTACCACGCTCGCAATATAAAATCAATGTTACACAACAATTCATTCTAAAACCGTAAAGACAAGTTAACTAAAATATCCAAGATCCTAAGGTAGCACACCACCATTAACTGCTCCATTGACTTACACACTAAACTGACCATGTTTCGAGACCCCCCACGCCTAGTCGAAGTTTACTCGAGCTATATACTACTTTTATTTTTATAGGCAATACATTGATCAATCATGGCACCTAAAAATGTCCATACCAAGTGTGATTAGATTTTGAGCTAGAGGTCGACGTACTTTGTGGCACTGTTTACCGTGTTTACAGACTCACATTTATTCAATATTACTCCGCCGTCCATGGAGCCTAAAAAATACTCTAAAACTTGGCCAATTAATCTGGTTTTCACACAAAATGTACTTTATTGTATGTACTTCAACAATCATGCATCATTTGGACCATCTCTGCTATATTTGGTATCTAAAATGACAATTCAAATTAATTTTGGCACTTTTTCCGAGGGAGATCAAAATCTCGCCCACCAATAATAGATCCTAATGGTGGTGTGCCACCCTAAGTCGCCAGAAGAGTAGCGAAAGGGAAGCGGAGTCGTGATCAAGACGTATACAACATAGTCTATATAACTTGGCAGCACATACATATTCTTATCCTTAAACGCTGAGTGGTTAGTCGACCCTTTGAATATCTATTATGAAAGCGTTATATTTCTGTAAGAGTAACGTAGAGCTTGGTATTAAATAAAGATATTAGTATATGTTCGGCTTTTATAACGATGATGTGGGTATTTACTTTGTTAAAACAGTTTTAGTTTATACATACCACAAAATGTGCTATGAAGTGGATTTGATTAATTTTGTATTTTTGATAATAATAATATTGATATTTATCCATCTATATTATAACAGTAATAATATTACAGATATAAGTGCTTTGTTCGTTGGGGGTGCCCCGTTGCATTGTGTTCCCACAATCTATATATTACATAGTGATTGACATGGCCGTACGATGGTCAAAACATGATATATTTGGGGAGATATTTTTTGCTCGAATAATGCAGATGTTGCCCCAAATTTCGTCGACCATACATAAGGAACAGTATAATTATTATCCGACCTCAATCAACCAACGAACCTCCTAAACTCTTCCACAGTCGACCAAATTATTACCTAAACCATCATTAAAGGTACTCACACTATCAGCTTAAGAACGGCTAGCTCTGGCAAACTATTAGTACCGTCACCAACTCTCTGTGAGAAGAAAAACATCCCAACATCCGACCTGGAGTAGGCCTACTCCTTGCGATATTTAATGCCATAACCACGGGTACTCGAATCGTCAGCCCGAGTATATAAATCGTCAAAGCGCAACATATTAAAACCATGATCAATTTTAAATACCTGAATGAGATCACCACGAACACGACGAGTTCGAAAGTTAGTACATAGGTTTACAACAATAATAATAATTTGAGTGAATATAGCTATATCGGTTTACTGCTTAAGACCAGGAGGCCACAGCTCAAAGTAAGGGATTACTGAGGGAGGGTGGTAGCACCCCTATTCGGGAACAACACACTGGTTTAGTCCAAAATTGATTTTCCTTATTATCTGATCGAACAAAACATGATTTAATCGCGGAGATTTTGAACTCCAGTACGCATAATAATGGTCTGCGCGAAGTACGCCTTTGATCTAGGCCTGTAGCTCGATAGCGCAGTATTATCGAATACGCCATATGGCATGCATATGAACCTAATGACGAACTGTAAAGCGCAGTGCGCAATTGGCTAGGCCTAGCCTATCGTGGATATGTTTTACGCGAGTTTTTTGTCATGCGCACATGATTCACGCGTTGTGACGTGACATTCAAATGTTGACATGTGTACATTAGATACAATACCAACACAGTAAAGCGCAGTGCGCAATTGGCTAGGCCTAGCCTATCACGGAGGTGTTTTGTGCTAGTTTTCTTGTCATGCGCACATTCACGCGCTATGACGTAACATTCAAATGTTGACATGTGTACATTAGATACAATACCAATACAGTAAAGCGCAGTGCGCAATTGGCTAGGCCTAGCCTATCACGGAGGTGTTTTGGGCGATTTTTTCTTCATGCGCACATTCACGCGCTATAACGTGAAATTCAAATGTTGACATGTGTACATTAGTTACAATACCAATACAGTAAAGCGCAGTGCGCAATTGCAATTGGCTAGGACTAGCCTATCGTGGAGTTGTTTTACGCTAGTTTTCTTGTCATGCGCACATTCACGCGCTATGACGTAACATTCAAATGTTGACATGTGTACATTAGTTACAATACCAACACAGTAAAGCGCAGTGCGCAATTGGCTAGGACTAGCCTATCGTGGAGATGTTTCACGCTAATTTTCTTGTCATGCGCACATTTCGCTCTATGACGTGGAGTTTAAATGTTGACATGTGTACAATAGTTACAATACCAATGTAGTACACTAACGGTGCCAGATCATACTGGAACTTAGAAGTGTAAACAGCGCATCTTGTTAAATATTAAATTTCACAACAGCATAGGCTACATCTAAGTGCTTCTCAAACCTGGATGCCACAATGATTACTTCCAAGAAAGAGTGGATTATAACCGTAAAATTAGGTAAGACGAAATAACACAATACATTTGTTTAAATTTATGGAATATAATTTGTTAACACAGTGATATCATTCAACATGCATTTTAAACAATGACTTACTTAATAGGTCTGTAGACCTGTGGGTATATAATTAATGTAATGTGTAAATTCATTAGTCATATAGTGGCTGCACACATTTATTACTCCAACTTACTGTCGAAATCTAAAGCCCTGATCTCATTCTGCCCTCGAAACTGTGGCCTAGCTACCCATATATAACTTTGAATCCAGTTCCGATTTTGCAAAGTTATATAATTAATCCACGTAATACATAATTTACATTATTACAGTGCCGTAACCGACGGTTCATGGCCCCGGCCGAGGATCGAAGTTAGATTACGGCGTCCCTATATAAATCATAGCAAGCAAAATGATCAACCCTATATAAATCAGTACATCATTCTCCCCAATTGAGAGGGATCTACCCCCCCCCCAAACCGACCCAACCGCCACCGCTCACCCACCCTTTATCAAACCATAATTATGTGCATGGCTTTGATAAGTTGTACCACGCTCGCAATATAAAATCAATGTTGCACAACAATTCATTCTAAAACCGTAAAGACGAGTTAACTAAAATATCCAAGATCCTAAGGTAGCACACCACCATTAACTGCTCCATTGACTTACACACTAAACTATTTTGGGACCCCCTACGCCCAGTCGATTTTTATTCGAGCAATATACTACTTTTATTTTTATAGCCAATACATTGATCAATCATGGCACTTAAACATGACAATATCCATACCAAGCGTGATTAGATTTTGAGCTAGAGTTCGACGAACTTTGTGGCAATGTCTACCGTGTTTACAAACTCACATTTATTCAATATTACTCCGCCGTCCCCGGAGCCTAAACAATCCTCGAAAACTTGGCCAACCATTCTGGTTTTCACACAAACTGTACTTTATTTGTATGTACTTCAAAAATCATGTAGCCTATCATTTGAACCATCTCTGTTATACTTGGTATCTGCAATGACAATCCAAATCAATTTTGGCACTTTTTCCGAGGGATATTAATCTCGCCCACCAATATTATATCCTAATGGTGGTGTGCTACCCTAAGTCGCCAGAAGAGTAGCGAAAGGGAAGCGGAGTCGTGATCAAGACGTATACAACATAGTCTATATAACTTGGCAGCACATACATATTCTTATCCTTAAACGCTGAGTGGTTAGTCGACCCTTTGAATATCTATTATGAAAGCGTTATATTTCTGTAAGAGTAACGTAGAGCTTGGTATTAAATAAAGATATTAGTATATGTTCGGCTTTTATAACGATGATGTGGGTATTTACTTTGTTAAAACAGTTTTAGTTTATACATACCACAAAATGTGCTATGAAGTGGATTTGATTAATTTTGTATTTTTGATAATAATAATATTGATATTTATCCATCTATATTATAACAGTAATAATATTACAGATATAAGTGCTTTGTTCGTTGGGGTGCCCCGTTGCATTGTGTTCCCACAATCTATATATTACATAGTGATTGACATGGCCGTACGATGGTCAAAACATGATATATTTGGGGAGATATTTTTTGCTCGAATAATGCAGATGTTGCCCCAAATTTCGTCGACCATACATAAGGAACAGTATAATTATTATCCGACCTCAATCAACCAACGAACCTCCTAAACTCTTCCACAGTCGACCAAATTATTACCTAAACCATCATTAAAGGTACTCACACTATCAGCTTAAGAACGGCTAGCTCTGGCAAACTATTAGTACCGTCACCAACTCTCTGTGAGAAGAAAAACATCCCAACATCCGACCTGGAGTAGGCCTACTCCTTGCGATATTTAATGCCATAACCACGGGTACTCGAATCGTCAGCCCGAGTATATAAATCGTCAAAGCGCAACATATTAAAACCATGATCAATTTTAAATACCTGAATGAGATCACCACGAACACGACGAGTTCGAAAGTTAGTACATAGGTTTACAACAATAATAATAATTTGAGTGAATATAGCTATATCGGTTTACTGCTTAAGACCAGGAGGCCACAGCTCAAAGTAAGGGATTACTGAGGGAGGGTGGTAGCACCCCCTCCCCTATTCGGGAACAACACACTGGTTTAGTCCAAAATTGATTTTCCTTATTATCTGATCGAACAAAACATGATTTAATCGCGGAGATTTTGAACTCCAGTACGCATAATAATGGTCTGCGCGAAGTACGCCTTTGATCTAGGCCTGTAGCTCGATAGCGCAGTATTATCGAATACGCCATATGGCATGCATATGAACCTAATGACGAACTGTAAAGCGCAGTGCGCAATTGGCTAGGCCTAGCCTATCGTGGATATGTTTTACGCGAGTTTTTTGTCATGCGCACATGATTCACGCGTTGTGACGTGACATTCAAATGTTGACATGTGTACATTAGATACAATACCAACACAGTAAAGCGCAGTGCGCAATTGGCTAGGCCTAGCCTATCACGGAGGTGTTTTGTGCTAGTTTTCTTGTCATGCGCACATTCACGCGCTATGACGTAACATTCAAATGTTGACATGTGTACATTAGATACAATACCAATACAGTAAAGCGCAGTGCGCAATTGGCTAGGCCTAGCCTATCACGGAGGTGTTTTGGGCGATTTTTTCTTCATGCGCACATTCACGCGCTATAACGTGAAATTCAAATGTTGACATGTGTACATTAGTTACAATACCAATACAGTAAAGCGCAGTGCGCAATTGCAATTGGCTAGGACTAGCCTATCGTGGAGTTGTTTTACGCTAGTTTTCTTGTCATGCGCACATTCACGCGCTATGACGTAACATTCAAATGTTGACATGTGTACATTAGTTACAATACCAACACAGTAAAGCGCAGTGCGCAATTGGCTAGGACTAGCCTATCGTGAGATGTTTCACGCTAATTTTCTTGTCATGCGCACATTTCGCTCTATGACGTGGAGTTTAAATGTTGACATGTGTACAATAGTTACAATACCAATGTAGTACACTAACGGTGCCAGATCATACTGGAACTTAGAAGTGTAAACAGCGCATCTTGTTAAATATTAAATTTCACAACAGCATAGGCTACATCTAAGTGCTTCTCAAACCTGGATGCCACAATGATTACTTCCCGGAAAGAGTGGATTATAACCGTAAAATTAGGTAAGACGAAATAACACAATACATTTGTTTAAATTTATGGAATATAATTTGTTAACACAGTGATATCATTCAACATGCATTTTAAACAATGACTTACTTAATAGGTCTGTAGACCTGTGGGTATATAATTAATGTAATGTGTAAATTCATTAGTCATATAGTGGCTGCACACATTTATTACTCCAACTTACTGTCGAAATCTAAAGCCCTGATCTCATTCTGCCCTCGAAACTGTGGCCTAGCTACCCATATATAACTTTGAATCCAGTTCCGATTTTGCAAAGTTATATAATTAATCCACGTAATACATAATTTACATTATTACAGTGCCGTAACCGACGGTTCATGGCCACGGCCGAGGATCGAAGTTAGATTACGGCGTCCCTATATAAATCATAGCAAGAAAAAATACTCTTAGCCCTATATATAAATCAGTACATCATTCTCCCCAATTGAGACGGAACTACCCCAAACCGACCCAACCCCCACCGCTCACCCACCCTTTATCAAACCATCATTATGTGCGTGGCTTTGATAAGTTGTACCACGCTCGCAATATAAAATCAATGTTACACAACAATTCATTCTAAAACCGTAAAGACAAGTTAACTAAAATAGCCAAGATCCTAAGGTAGCAGCCCACCATTAACTGCTCCATTGACTTACACACTAAACTATTTTGCCCAGTCGATTTTTATTCGAGCAATATACTACTTTTATTTTTATAGCCAATACATTGATCAATCATGGCACTTAAACATGTCCATACCAAGTGTGATTAGATTTTGAACTAGAGTTCGACGAACTTTGTGGCAATGTCTACCGTGTTTACAGACTCACATTTATTCAATATTACTCCGCCGTCCCCGGAGCCTAAAAAATCCTCGAAAACTTGGCCAACCATTCTGGTTTTCACACAAAATGTACTTTATTTGTATATGTACTTCAACAATCATGTATTATTTGAACCATCTCTGTTATACTTGGTATCTGCAATGACAATCCAAATTAATTTTGGCACTTTTTCCGAGGGATATAAAATCTCGCCCACCAATAATAGATCCTAATGGTGGTGTGCCACCCTAAGTCGCCAGAAGAGTAGCGAAAGGGAAGCGGAGTCGTGATCAAGACGTATACAACATAGTCTATATAACTTGGCAGCACATACATATTCTTATCCTTAAACGCTGAGTGGTTAGTCGACCCTTTGAATATCTATTATGAAAGCGTTATATTTCTGTAAGAGTAACGTAGAGCTTGGTATTAAATAAAGATATTAGTATATGTTCGGCTTTTATAACGATGATGTGGGTATTTACTTTGTTAAAACAGTTTTAGTTTATACATACCACAAAATGTGCTATGAAGTGGATTTGATTAATTTTGTATTTTTGATAATAATAATATTGATATTTATCCATCTATATTATAACAGTAATAATATTACAGATATAAGTGCTTTGTTCGTTGGGGGTGCCCCGTTGCATTGTGTTCCCACAATCTATATATTACATAGTGATTGACATGGCCGTACGATGGTCAAAACATGATATATTGGGGGAGATATTTTTTGCTCGAATAATGCAGATGTTGCCCCAAATTTCGTCGACCATACATAAGGAACAGTATAATTATTATCCGACCTCAATCAACCAACGAACCTCCTAAACTCTTCCACAGTCGACCAAATTATTACCTAAACCATCATTAAAGGTACTCACACTATCAGCTTAAGAACGGCTAGCTCTGGCAAACTATTAGTACCGTCACCAACTCTCTGTGAGAAGAAAAACATCCCAACATCCGACCTGGAGTAGGCCTACTCCTTGCGATATTTAATGCCATAACCACGGGTACTCGAATCGTCAGCCCGAGTATATAAATCGTCAAAGCGCAACATATTAAAACCATGATCAATTTTAAATACCTGAATGAGATCACCACGAACACGACGAGTTCGAAAGTTAGTACATAGGTTTACAACAATAATAATAATTTGAGTGAATATAGCTATATCGGTTTACTGCTTAAGACCAGGAGGCCACAGCTCAAAGTAAGGGATTACTGAGGGAGGGTGGTAGCACCCTCCCCATTTTCGGGAACAACACACTGGTTTATTCCAAAATTGATTTTCCTTATTATCTGATCAGACAAAACATGATTTAATCGCGGAGATTTTGAACTCCAGTACGCATAATAATGGTCTGCGCGAAGTACGCCTTTGATCTAGGCCTGTAGCTCGATAGCGCAGTATTATCGAATACGCCATATGGCATGCATATGAACCTAATGACGAACTGTAAAGCGCAGTGCGCAATTGGCTGAAGCCTAGCCTATCGTGGATATGTTTTACGCGAGTTTTTTGTCATGCGCACATGATTCACGCGTTGTGACGTGACATTCAAATGTTGACATGTGTACATTAGATACAATACCAACACAGTAAAGCGCAGTGCGCAATTGGCTAGGCCTAGCCTATCACGGAGGTGTTTTGTGCTAGTTTTCTTGTCATGCGCACATTCACGCGCTATGACGTAACATTCAAATGTTGACATGTGTACATTAGATACAATACCAATACAGTAAAGCGCAGTGCGCAATTGGCTAGGCCTAGCCTATCACGGAGGTGTTTTGGGCGATTTTTTCTTCATGCGCACATTCACGCGCTATAACGTGAAATTCAAATGTTGACATGTGTACATTAGTTACAATACCAATACAGTAAAGCGCAGTGCGCAATTGCAATTGGCTAGGACTAGCCTATCGTGGAGTTGTTTTACGCTAGTTTTCTTGTCATGCGCACATTCACGCGCTATGACGTAACATTCAAATGTTGACATGTGTACATTAGTTACAATACCAACACAGTAAAGCGCAGTGCGCAATTGGCTAGGACTAGCCTATCGTGGAGATGTTTCACGCTAATTTTCTTGTCATGCGCACATTTCGCTCTATGACGTGGAGTTTAAATGTTGACATGTGTACAATAGTTACAATACCAATGTAGTACACTAACGGTGCCAGATCATACTGGAACTTAGAAGTGTAAACAGCGCATCTTGTTAAATATTAAATTTCACAACAGCATAGGCTACATCTAAGTGCTTCTCAAACCTGGATGCCACAATGATTACTTCCCGGAAAGAGTGGATTATAACCGTAAAATTAGGTAAGACGAAATAACACAATACATTTGTTTAAATTTATGGAATATAATTTGTTAACACAGTGATATCATTCAACATGCATTTTAAACAATGACTTACTTAATAGGTCTGTAGACCTGTGGGTATATAATTAATGTAATGTGTAAATTCATTAGTCATATAGTGGCTGCACACATTTATTACTCCAACTTACTGTCGAAATCTAAAGCCCTGATCTCATTCTGCCCTCGAAACTGTGGCCTAGCTACCCATATATAACTTTGAATCCAGTTCCGATTTTGCAAAGTTATATAATTAATCCACGTAATACATAATTTACATTATTACAGTGCCGTAAATCGACGGTTCATGGCCCCGCCGAGGATCGAAGTTAGATTACGGCGTCCCTATATAAATCATAGCAAGCAAAATTATCAACCCTATGTAAATCAGTACACCATTCTCCCCAATTGAGAGGATCTACCCCCCAAACCGACTAACCCCACCGCTCACCCACCCTTTATCAAACCATCATTATGTGCGTGGCTTTGATAAGTTGTACCACGCTCGCAATATAAAATCAATGTTACACAACAATTCATTCTAAAACCGTAAAGACAAGTTAACTAAAATAGCCAAGATCCTAAGGTAGCAGACCACCATTAACTGCTCCATTGACTTACACACTAAACTATTTTGGGACCCCCCACGCCCAGTCGATTTTTATTCGAGCAATATACTACTTTTATTTTTATAGCCAATACATTGATCAATCATGGCACTTAAAAATGTCCATACCAAGTGTGATTAGATTTTGAGCTAGAGGTCGACGAACTTTGTGGCACTGTTTACCGTGTTTACAGACTCACATTTATTCAATATTACTCCGCCGTCCATGGAGCCTAAAAAATACTCTAAAACTTGGCCAATTAATCTGGTTTTCACACAAAATGTACTTTATTTGTATGTACTTCAACAATCATGTATCATTTGAACCATCTCTGTTATACTTGGTATCTGCAATGACAATCCAAATTAATTTTGGCACTTTTTCCGAGGGATATTAAATCTCGCCACCAATATTATATCTTAATGGTGGTGTGCTACCCTAAGTCGCCAGAAGAGTAGCGAAAGGGAAGCGGAGTCGTGGTCAAGACGTATACAACATAGTCTATATAACTTGGCAGCACATACATATTCTTATTCTTAAACGCTGAGTGGCTAGTCGACCCTTTGAATATCTATATAATATTATGAAAGCGTTATATTTCTGTAAGAGTAACGTAGAGCTTGGTATTAAATAAGATATTAGTATATGTTCGGCTTTTATAACGATGATGTGGGTATTTACTTTTAAAAAACAGTTTTAGTTTATACATACCACAAAATGTGCTAATGAAGTGGATTTGATTAATTTTGTATTTTTGATAATAATAATATTGATATTTATCCATCTATATTATAACAGTAATAATATTACAGATATAAGTGCTTTGTTCGTTGGGGGTGCCCCGTTGCATTGTGTTCCCACAATCTATATATTACATAGTGATTGACATGGCCGTACGATGGTCAAAACATGATATATTGGGGGAGATATTTTTTGCTCGAATAATGCAGATGTTGCCCCAAATTTCGTCGACCATACATAAGGAACAGTATAATTATTATCCGACCTCAATCAACCAACGAACCTCCTCAACTCTTCCACAGTCAAACAAATTATTACCTAAACCATCATTAAAGGTACTCACTATCAGCTTAAGAACGGCTAGCTCTGGCAAACTATTAGTACCGTCAACAACTCTCTGTGAGAAGAAAAACTTCCCAACATCCAACCTGGAGTAGGCCTTACCCTTGCGATATTTAATGCCATAACCACGGGTACTGAATCGTCAGCCCGAGTAAATAAATCGTCACAGCGCAACTTATCAAAACCATGAACAATTTTAAATACCTGAATGAGATCACCACGAACACGACGAGTTCGAAAGTTAGTACATAGGTTTACAACAATAATAATAATTTGAGTGAATATAGCTATATCGGTTTACTGCTTAAGACCAGGAGGCCACAGCTCAAAGTAAGGATTACTGAGGAGGGTGGTAGCACTCTCCCCTATTCGGGAACAACACACTGGTTTAGTCCAAAATTGATTTTCCTTATTATCTGATCGAACAAAACATGACTTAATCGCGGAGATTTTGAACTCCAGTACGCATAATAATGGTCTGCGCGAAGTACGCCTTTGATCTAGGCCTGTAGCTCGATAGCGCAGTATTATCGAATACGCCATATGTCATGCATATGAACCCAATGACGAACTGTAAAGCGCAGTGCGCAATTGGCTAGCCTAGCCTATCGTGGATATGTTTTACGCGATTTTTTGTCATGCGCACATTCACGCGTTGTGACGTGACATTCAAATGTTCACATGTGTACATTATATACAATACCAACACAGTAAAGCGCAGTGCGCAATTGGCTAGGCCAGCCTATCACGGAGGTGTTTTGTGTTAGTTTTCTTGTCATGCGCACATTCACGCGCTTTGACGTAACATTCAAAGGTTGACATGTGTACATTAGTTACAATACCAATACAGTAAAGCGCAGTGCGCAAATTGGCTAGGCCTAGCCTATCACGGAGGTGTTTTGGGCGATTTTTTTCTTGTCATGCGCACATTCACGCGCTATAACGTGAAATTCAAATGTTGACATGTGTACATTAGATACAATACCAACACAGTAAAGCGCAGTGCGCACTGCAATTGGCTAGGACTAGCCTATCGTGGAGTTGTTTTACGCTAATTTTCTTGTCATGCGCACATTCACGCGCTATGACGCAACATCAAAATGCGACATGTGTATATTAGTTACAATACCAACACAGTAGCGAAAAGGCGCAATTGGCTAGACCAGCCTATCGTGGAGATGTTTCACGCTAATTTTCGTCAAGCGCACATTTTATCAGCGCTCTATGACGTGGAGTTTAAATGTTGATGTGTACAATGTGTACACAGTTATGCAAGCTACAATACAATTAACGGTGCAACATAATAAACTGTGATGTAAACAGCGCATCGTGTTAAATATTAAATTTCACAACAGCATAGCACATTTCGCTCTATGACATCTAAGTTTAAACCTGGATGCCACAATGCATAATAGTTACATACCAATGTAGTACACTAACGGTGCCAGATCATACTGGAACTTAGAATAGAAGTGTAAACAGCGCATCTTGTTAAATATTAAATTTCACAACAGCATAGGCTACATCTAAGTGCTTCTCAAACCTGGATGCCACAATGATTACTTCTCGGAAAGAGTGGATTATAACCGTAAAATTAGGTAAGACGAAATAACACAATACATTTGTTTAAATTTATGGAATATAATTTGTTAACACAGTGATATCATTCAACATGCATTTTAAACAATGACTTACTTAATAGGTCTGTAGACCTGTGGGTTTATAATTAATGTAATGTGTAAATTCATTAGTCATATAGTGGCTGCACACATTTATTACTCCAACTTACTGTCGAAATCTAAAGCCCTGATCTCATTCTGCCCTCGAAACTGTGGTTTGCTTACCCATATATAACTTTGAATCCAGTTCCGATTTTGCAAAGTTATATAATGAATCCTCGTAATACATAATGTACATTATTACAGTGCCGTAACCGACGGTTCATGGCCCCGGCCGAGGATCGAAGTTAGATTACGGCGTCCCTATATAAATCATAGCAAGCAAAATTATCAACCCTATGTAAATCAGTACAATCATTCTCCCTGCAATTGAGAGGATCTACCCCCTCCCCACCACCTCACCCTGCCCCCCCAAACCACGACCTAACCCCACTGCTCACCCACCCTTTATCAAACCATCATTATGTGCGTGGCTTTGATAAAGTTGTACTGACAACCTCGCATATTTAAAAATCAATGTTGCACAACAATTCATTCTAAAACCGTAAAGACGAGTTAACTAAAATAGCCAAGGTCCTAAGAGCAGACCACCATTAACTGCTCCATTGACTTACACACTAAACTGACCCCGTTTCGAGACCCCCACGCCTAGTCGAAGTTTACTCGAGCTATTTACTACTTTTATTTTTATAGGCAATACATTGATCAATCATGGCACTTAAAAATGTCCATACCAAGTGTGATTAGATTTTGAGCCAGAGGTCGATGTACTTTGTGGCACGGTTTACCGTGTTTACAGACACAGATTTATACAATATTACTCCGCCGTCACTTGACCCTAAAAAATACTAGAAAACTTGGCCAATTAGTCTGGTTTTCACACATAATGTACTTCATTGTATGTACTTCAACAATCATGAATCATTTGAACCATCTCTGCTATATTTGGTATTTAAAATAACAATTCAAATTAATTTTGGCACTTTTTCCGAAGGGTATAAAATCTCGCACCAATAATAGATCCTAATGGTGGTGTTCCACCCTAAGTCGCCAGAAGAGTAGCGAAAATGCAGCGAAGTCGTGGTCAAGACGTATACAACGTAGTTCATATAACATGGCAGCACATACATATTCTTATTCTTAAACGCTGAGTGGCTAGTCGACCCTTTGAATATCTATATAATATTATGAAAGCGTTATATTTCTCTTTGTAAGAGTAACATAGAGCTTGGTATTAAATAAAGATATTAGTATTTGTTCGGCTTTTATAACGATGATGTGGGTATTTACTTTGTTAAACAGTTTTAGTTTATACATACCAAAAATGCTATGAAGTGGATTTGATTATTTTTTATTTTTGATAATAATAATATTGATATTTATCCATCTATATTATAACAGTAATAATATTACAGATATAAGTGCTTTGTTCGTTGGGGTGCCCTGTTGCATTGTGTTCCCACAATATATATATCACATAGTGATTGACATGGCCGTACGATGGTCAAAACATGATATATTGGGGGAGATATTTTTTGCTCGAATAATGCAGATGTTGCCCCAAATTTCGTCGACCATACATAAGGAACAGTATAATTATTATCCGACCTCAATCAACCAACGAACCTCCTCAACTCTTCTACAGTCAAATACAGTATTACCTAAAGCATCCTTAAAGGCATTCACACTATCAGCATAAGAACGACTAGCTCTGGCTAACTATTAGTACCGTCACCAACTCTCTGTGAGAAGAAAAACTTCCCAACATCCGACCTGGAGTAGGCCTACTCCTTGCGATATTTAATGCCATAGCCACGTACTGAAAACCTTGGCATCCCAACTCTGAGGAAAGACAACCAAATGTTCACTGCTGACATTGATAAAGCTAATGCTCTGAATGATCAATTCAAATCTGTTTTTACGAATGAACCAACTGCACACTGTCCGGTCAAAGATCAGTCTCCTTATGATCCAATCCAAAAGCTTACAATCGAGACAGGTGGCGTTTTGAAACAGCTTTTAAACCTTAATCCTGCCAAGGCATGTGGTCCTGACGAGCTACCAGCGAAGTTCCTGAAGAGTATTGCATCCGAAATTGCACCTGCCCTGCAGTTCCTATTCCAACAATCGTATGACCGTGGTATGGTACCGGACCAGTGGCGTCACGCCCTCGTTACTGCAATATACAAGAAGGGACCCAAAACTGATCCAGGCAACTATAGACCAATATCACTAACATGCCTGTGCTGTAAGATTATGGAACATATCATTCTCAGCCACATCTCCAAACATCTTGCTTCATCGAATATTCTCCTCAACAATCAGCATGGCTTTCGTGAACACCTCTCTACAACCACGCAACTTATATCTGCTACTGACGATTGGGCCTCATCCTTGGATCATCAAGGTCAAACTGATGTCGTTCTCCTAGACTTCAGTAAAGCATTCGACAAAGTACCACACCAACGGCTGTCCATCAAACTACAATACTACGGCATAACCGGTCCAACTTTGACATGGGTTAGTGCTTTCCTTCACAACCGCACTCAGGCTGTCACAGTAAATGGTTCCAAATCATCTATGGTAGAAGTCACATCTGGTGTGCCCCAAGGATCTGTCCTGGGGCCTGCATTATTCCTGCTCTACATCAACGACATACATGACTCCATCCAGTCTACTATTCGACTCTTTGCCGATGACAGTGTTATTTACAGGGAAATTCAGAGCAACAACGACCATGCTATTTTACAACAGGATCTCAACACGCTGGCTACCTGGTCTGATACTTGGCTCATGCAATTTAATATCAGCAAGTGTGCTTCGCTCACCATCACCCGTAAGCGCAAACCGAGTATCCACAATTATTCTATTCTTGGCCAAGATCTCTCTCGTGTTGATGATCATGAATACCTAGGTGTGACAATATCTAAAGATCTACGCTGGTCCAAACACTGTAATAAAGTTGTTAGCAAAGCCTACCGTACATTGGGCCTCTTACGCCGTACACTTTCTCCATGTACACATGATGTCAAGGCCAAAGCTTTTAAGGCCCTTGTCAAACCCCAACTTGATTACGCTGGTGAAGCCTGGAATCCATCTACAGCAACAGATATTAACCGAATTGAGCAAGTTCAACGCCAAGGAGCACGTTTTGTCCTTGCTGACTACCAGCGCACATCTAGTGTTACATCCATGTTATCAACCCTGAACTGGATTCCGCTCCATACAAACCGCCTTATTAAGCAAACCTGTATGTTTTATAAAATACATTGTCAGCTTGTTAACATACAGTTTCCAGCGAACATTCAACCTGCTAAAGCTTATACCAGACACGACCATCACCTGAAGTATACTGTACCAACTTGTTCTGTCAACAGTTATAAATTTTCGTTCTACCCAAGAACCGCTACACTTTGGAATCGACTCTCAGCTGACACAGTCGCATCCATGTCAATCCAGGCCTTCAAAAGCAGTGCTACTGTTGAAGTTCTGGATATGTCACCATTGTATGGCGACAAGTTCCTTTAACTGAATTAGGACTTTTTACTTGCACCTTTGTTTCCTTTCCTGCACCATTATTCGCTGACATCACTTACCCACCTCATCCCAGTTTAGCAGATTTATTCAGCTGTAAAGGGATTACCTCATCAAGTATCAAGTATCAAGTATCAAGGTACTCGAATCGTCAGCCCGAGTATATAAATCGTCAAAGTGCAACATATCAAAACCATGATCAATTTTAAATACCTGAATGAGATGACCACGAACACGACGAGTTCGAAAGTTAGTACATAGGTTTACAACAATAATAATAATTTGAGTGAATATAGCTATATCGGTTTACTGCTTAAGACCAGGAGGCCACAGCTCAAAGTAAGGGATTACTGAGGGAGGGTGCACGTAGCACCCCCTCCCCTATTCGGGAACAACACACTGGTTTAGTCCAAAATTGATTTTCCTTTCGGGAAATATTATCTGATCGAACAAAACATGATTTAATCGCGGGCCCCCGGAGATGTTGAACTCCAGTACGCATAATAATAATAATGGTCTGCGCGAAGTACGCCTTTGATCTAGGCCTGTAGCTCGATAGCACAGTATTATCGAATACGCCATATGGCATGCATATGAATCTAATGACGAACTGTAAAGCGCAGTGCGCAATTGGCTAGGCCTAGCCTATCGTGGAAATGTTTTACGCGAGTTTTTTGTCATGCGCACATGATTCACGCGTTGTGACGTGACATTCAAATGTTGACATGTGTACATTAGATACAATACCAATACAGTAAAGCGCAGTGCGCAATTGGCTAGGCCTAGCCTATCGTGGAAATGTTTTACGCGAGTTTTTTGTCATGCGCACCGGTATTGACAACTGTTGTGTTTACGTTTTTTGTCACTCATAAATGTATCGATGTTTCTGTTTCTGTTTCTGTTGAATACTGTGCAATCACCGCCAAAGCAGTTATAAGCGCACAGGTCAGCGCGTCCGGACGGACATTACATTTGGTGGTGGTGGGCACGGTCAACCAGTTCAAGCAGGTCAACCAGGCCAATTTCTTTCTTAAATTCACTAATCACTGTGGACTCTCTAGCAGGTGTAGGCAATAAATTCCACTCTCGAATAGTTCTGGGGTAGAATGAATACTGGTATCTTTTATTACTAAATGATGGCACCTCTAAAATATTAGACCCACTTTGCTGTCTAGTAAGATGACCAGTATCACTTCGCTGTTTGACGTTAGATGGAGCAATGTTGTTAACTTCCTTAAAAATTGCCGTCAGATGTCACTTGTTTTTGCCGAGAACTTTATGATTTACAACAATATGAATTATATTTTTTATATGAAATATGCGGAAGACATTCCCGCTCCGGATAGACGTCGATACCGTGCGAAATTTAATAACTACAACCTAGAAAGGACCCATATTCGCTGAATAACAACATAACATGTGATATTGAAATTACAAAACGTAAACACAACATTATGTTGTTGCCTGCCGAAATATATTAAACTCTGTAAATAAATACTACTAAAGACCATGCTGGTAAGCTTTATGTTTCACCAAATATCATATATTATAATACCTGGTATGAACATTATCACCTTTTCCTGTCTGATATTCGATGAAAAATTGAAGCCTTTTTGTGAAATATTCTGCTTTCATAATTTTCCGTAAGGTGCTATCTACCCAGCCGGGCTGCTACATTTTTATTCCCAGCATGGGAGTGTCAAACTTGCCACTTACCCTACACTAATTTCTGAAAGTGTGTATCGATTATCAACAAAGTTAGGGTTAGGGTTTCTTACCCCACTGTGCATTATATATGGGTTAGGGTTAGGGTTAGGATTATGGTTGGAGTTAGGGTTAGGGTTAGGGCGGTAGGGCCGTTTGAATATCCCATTTTGACACTCCCATGCTGGGAAAAAAAATTAGCAGCCGGGCTGCAGTGCAGTGTTGCATACACGTACGTACACGTACACTTAATTAATAGTGTGTGTTTGCATGCAGTGCATTCAATCAGCAACTCCCTGATTCACACTGAGTGTACGTATAAATATACGGGATGCATGCATATTTTGCACACAGAACACACGTATACACACGCACGCGTACGCAGTGTCACACACTGTACCTACACAATTTCACTTTCTCCTCCACCAAGGCATCAAGATCGGTTTCTTTCCTCATCATAGCTTCTTCCATCCTCATCATGGTACTTGTCAAAAAATCCATCTTTTTGGCCAGTTTTCGCCTCGCCTGTTATTTCCCCAAATTTAGAGTCTCGACCTATTATTCACCAATAATAGTCACCCAACTGCAGTTTATTCCTTAAATGAACGATTGAGACCAGAACGTCAGTACTGGCACTACGCTGGCTGAATCTGAATGTGCAAAGACATAATTTGGGTATCAGGACAATTCCCCCGGACAACTTCCCCCGGACAATTGCCCCCGGACAATTTCCCCCCGGACAATTGCCCCCCGAGCAAATTGCCCCCCGGACAATTGCCCCCCGAGCAAATTTTCCCCCTGGACAATTGCCGTGTTTTTTATTATAAGGGAGGCCTATAGCCTAGGTGTTATTTTAAAACACCATGTTAAATTCAGATTTATAGATTTTATTTATCGTTACAAATGAATCCTTTAAAGGAATGCTATAGGATAGAAATAATGTTAGCTGATATTATAGAGAAGAAAATTCTCTACAAACTGGTAAAAATAACTTTTCAAACGGACATTCCATTGTCAAGTTATGAACGTTTGAAGTTAGCAATTACAGAAGTGCTAAAAGTGCTCTTTTGTTAAAACGAAGTATTTCCACGTCTATAATGACGTCATGCCCGGACGACAAGAAGTTTTATACAACATGTTATTATGCTTGTAAATACATTATCTCGAAAAGTTAAAGTCCGACAAAGTTCAAACTTGGCATGAATGTTGACCTTAGTGAATACAATATTTGTGTTGTTTTTGGTGGAGGTCAAAGGTCATTTGAGGTCAATGGAGGTCAAACGCTAAGATGTTGACGTATGCCTTGTAAACACGGTATATCAAAAAGTTAACATTGGAAAAAGTTTATACTCGGTATGTATATTGACCTCTATGCAGTCATTCGTCATACCGAGTATAAACCTTAATAACATGTTGTATAAAACTTCTTGTCGTCCGGGCATGACGTCATTATAGACGTGGAAATACTTCGTTTTAACAAAAGAGCACTTTTAGCACTTCTGTAATTGCTAACTTCAAACGTTCATAACTTGACAATGGAATGTCCGTTTGAAAAGTTATTTTTACCAGTTTGTAGATAATTTTCTTCTCTATAATATCAGCTAACATTATTTCTATCCTATAGCATTCCTTTAAAGGTGCAGGCCTACATACCTGTCTTATACCCCCTCCTTGAAGGCTTGTGGCACATATTATCCCACCCGTACCTCATCTCACGTTGACAACATCTGGCTAAACAACCAAAAAACAAACAAATATAACAGAGGGGAGAGAGCAGTGGAGTGGCGAGTTGGCCCGTTCCGCAACAGTGTGTGTACATGTGTGTGGATGTGGGTGTGTGCGGGGGTGTAGGGGACCTAATTCCCCGATGAGGGGAACGAAAACACATTTTTTCAGTAAAGAACACATGGTAATTATTTCCCCTGACGGGGTACCGATCCCCGGTCCCCCACTCTAACGCTGCCGTTGTGGGTGTGGAGGGAGGACCTTCCTCCAATCCATGTACACTCTTTTTTTATAAGAAACTCCTCTATAAGAAACTAGTACTAGCCCCCCAAAGTCGTTAAGAAACATTTAGTACTACATTGAAATCGTTAAGAAACTCTAATATTTTTATTTTCTTTTAAATTAATAAGTTTGCTTGGAAATCATAATGAAATGGTTTCTTTTGTTGTTTAAAGCTCTCAAAACATCAATAACTTGTTTTCAATTAAATATTTCAACACCCAAATGTACTGTATAAAATATCCGATTAATTTGACGTCCTGTGATTACAAAATTAAGAAACAATTAAGAAACTTTTAGTACTAGAATTTGCCAAAATTTTAAGAAACTCTAGTACTAGGGCCCGACCCTAGTTTCTTATAAAAAAGAGTGTATAGCTATACCCGGAAAGTTAACATTGGAAAACAATGTATACTCAGTATGTATACTGACCTCTATGCAGTCATTCGTCATACCGAGTGTAAACCTTTTCCAATGTTAACTTGTTGATATACCGTGTTTACAAGACATGCGTCAACATCTTAGCATTTGACCTCCATTGACCTCAAATTACATTTGACCTCTACCAAAAACAACACAAATATTGTATTCACTAAGGTCAACATTCATGCCAAGTTTGAACTTTGTCGGACTTTAACTTTTCGAGATAATGTATTTACAAGCATATAACATGTTGTATAAAACTTCTTGTCGTCCGGTTATGACGTCATTATAGACGTGGAAATACTTCGTTTTAACAAAAGAGCACTTTTAGCACTTCTGTAATTGCTAACTTCAAACGTTCATAACTTGACAATGGAATGTCCGTTTGAAAAGTTATTTTTACCAGTTTGTAGAGAATTTTCTAGCTAACATTATTTCTATCCTATAGCATTCCTTTAAGACATTATACACACATAGGTATACACAGGAGCGTAGTAAGCAATTGTTTGTATGTGTGGGGGTTGCAAAGGCAGAGGTTGTACCCATGTTATATGTTGAGAGGATGGCAAAGTCAAGTTAATTGTCTCCAATTTTGAATACATAATTATATAGGTTAACTTTGTACACTAATTTAACTAATCATTTATGTGGGGTGCACTTCCCCCCTGCCCTACCCCGTTGCATGTGTACGCCATTACACTATAAATATGTACTATGTATGTATACAAATAGTGTATACATTTACATGTATCATTAAACCTAAATAGGCATGTATACGTAGGTTAGTGTATAATAATAATATGTATGCAGCTAGAATATGTGGTCTGTATATGAAATATGATACATTATGTGTAATTGTGTATGGCATGGTAAGAATATAACCATGATTGATATGTGGGTTTGATTCTGGTAACCCTGGTTGTATTTATTCGGGTTATTTTGGTTAAAAAATACATTTTATGCCCTTTTGCAAAAAATGCATTTTTTGGCATTTTTGTGGCCATTTAGAGGCAATTTTGTATAGATGTATCATGTATAAAGGGTAGTAATACTATTATGCATAGGTAGCACACACTGTTATATAAATGCATGTTACGAACAGGAAAAGTCATGGCAGCACAGTACCCAGGGAATATCCGTTAAATTAACAGGGACCATGTTTATGATGCCATTGGATTATCATTATGAAATACGAGCAAACTGTAAAAATGGAGCAACAGTCGACACCGCTATTTTCTAACAGCAAACATTGGGTAAACTATACAGTTATTTTTTTACAGTGTAGGCCTTTGATGATTATGCTGTATATTATGATGTATGGCCTACATGATACGGTAAGATAACATTATAAGCTATGTGATTGATAGCACAGTGTTATACTTCTTCGGGTTATTTTTGTCCAAAAATATACCCTTTTGCAACAATTTGGGCATTTTATGGCCATTTAGGGGGCTATTTTGGCCACCATCTTGTATCCTGAATATGGTTGGCATGCAGATATACATGATAAAAGTGGTCCCAACAACACGGTATTGTTGTTTCGTCGTTTAATTGTCACAACAGTGACATTGTGTGCTATTTTCTTACAATTTAGTACTTTGGGTGTCCATTTTCCTATACCTTAGCAATTTTGGTGGCCATTTTGGCGGCCATTTTGGCCTCCATGTTGGATTCCTGACATGGCTTGAATGCAAACCTACTTTTATAAGGGTTTCCAGTGACCATGTTCATAGTTCATTTGTCATAAAATAATCATATAATAGTCATAAAATAGTCATTTTATCAATTTTACTGCAAATTTGCGATTTTTCTGGCCACCCAGGTGGCCACTTTGGCCGCCATTTGGCCTCACTATTGCATCCTTAACATGGCAGTGATGCATATATGCTTGCAAATGATTACAATTGGTCCTGCATTGTAATAATTGGTTTTATTTGTCTTAAAACTTGCTGATTTATGACTTTTGCTACAATTTGGCCACTTTGGAGGCCATTTTGGCGGCCATTTTGGATTTTTTGGCCGCCATTTTGGCCTCACTATTAGATCTTTGACATGGCAGTGATGCCCATATATGCTTGCAAATGATTACAAGTGGTCCTGTATTGCAATAATTGGTTTTATTTGTCTTAAAACTGCTGATTTATGACTTTTGCTACAATTTGGCCACTTTTGGCGGCCATTTTGGCGGCCATTTTGGATTTTTGAAACTTTTCAAATTTTCAAAATTTCCGCATGTGTGTTTTAAACCGTTTATATTGTTATTGCATGATATATTTGTTGTTAACATGTTCATTTATTACTTTTACTACAAATTGGCCTATTTGGCGGCCATTTTGGACGCCATCTTGGATTTCGGCAAATGTGCCATGTTTTTTTTCTTGGTAACGTTTGAAATCATAAATAGGACCATATTAGGCACAAAAAAATTGGTCTCGGTGAATCCTGGGGGTGCACGAGATCCCCCCGTATATAATATAATATGGGTATATGGATAATGCTCAAATTTGGGACAGAAAAAGACGCCATTTTGAAAGTGGCGTAAACATACCAAAGTACACTTTTTCGGGGCGGAAACCTGCCTAACCTTATTCAGGAGACTTCAATTATCATGACTATGTAAAGGAAAATTAATCCCCAGGTGGGTGCAACTAACTCCATTTTTAAGGCCTTTTCAGATCCTGGCTCATGGACTATAAAGGATTGCTCTATCTCTACCTCGTGAATCCCTAACAAGGGGTGAGGAAGAATACACTAACTAACTGCCGCGTCATTGGCCAACGCTCTCCACCTCCCTCTATCCCTAGCCACATCCCTCCAATCGCCATCCCCACCAGCCCTCCCGAAATCCCTCTCAACACAGTCTTTCCATCTTAGGCGGGGCCTACCTCTACCCCTTCTACCAGCTTCCACATGCGACATCGCCATTTTGGGAAGCCGCCCTCCATCCATACGCTCCACATGCCATGCGCCCCCTTATTACCCTCTCTGTAAGACTCCTAGTCATCCCAATCTCCTCCCTTATATCAACCAACCTTCTCCTCTCCACCCGCTTAACCCCCGCAATCCTTCTCATCCAATTATTTTCACACACTTGGAGACGCTGTTGCTGTGCTTTAGACAGAGCCACAGTCTCAAGCCCGTATATACATGCTGGAATAACACATGTACCCAATACTTTCCCTTTTAACTTCTTTGAAATATGCCTATCCGCCATAACCCCCTCTACATTTCTCCACGCTAGAGCACCCGACTGGATCCTCTTACGCACCTCACCATCCGACCGCCCATCTCCAGATATCACTCCCCCCAGATATGCAAAACTGTCCCTCTGTATAATACCTCTTCCTGCTAGGGTTATACCCAACTCCTCTCGCTGCAGGCCCACCGACAAAACCTCGGTCTTATCCAGGCTCATACGCAACCCATGCCTTTCAAATAAATCCTTCCATGCTATAGGATAGAAATAATGTTAGCTGATATTATAGAGAAGAAAATTCTCTACAAAATGGTAAAATTAACTTTTCAAACGGACATTCCATTGTCAAGTTATGAACGTTTGAAGTTAACAATTACAGAAGTGCTAAAAGTGCTCTTTTGTTAAAACGAAGTATTTCCACGTCTATAATGACGTCACAACCGGACCACAAGAAGTTTTATACAACCTGTTATATGCTTGTAAATACATTATCTCAAAAAGTTAAAGTCCGACAAAGTTCAAACTTGGCATGAATGTTGACCTTAGTGAATACAATATTTGTGTTGTTTTTGGTGGAGGTCAAAGGTCATTTGAGGTCAATGGAGGTCAAACGCTAAGATGTTGACGTATGCCTTGTAAACACGGTATATCAAAAAGTTGACATTGGAAAAGTTTATAGTCCAGTGTTGTAGTACTCGTACTCGTACTCGTACTCGTACTCGAGTACGAGTACAATTTTCCGTACTCGTACTCGTACTCGTACTCATGGGCCGGTACTCGTACTCGTACTCGTACTCGACTTCAGATGAAGTACTCGTACTCGTACTCGTACTCATGGTAAAATGTGTTATTTGTATATAAATGCATTCATAATTGCGCCCCCAGTTATTTGCGGGATATTATCGTTGTCTCTCGTCAGCACACGCTCTTACTTGACGTACCTCGAATTGACAGTTCACTTGGTAGACGAGCTTTCTCGTATTGTGGACCAAGACTATGGAATTGTGTTCCAATTAATATACGCACTATCAATTCAATTCGCAAATTTAAAGGCCATAAGGCTTTTTACAAATCAATAAATAAACAGGCTGCATGCGTTATCTAATCATCTTTCTATTCTAGAAAGTAATACATTTTTTGAGTGCAATTTGGCTTTTTTCCCGGGAAAAAAATAAATTTGTCTCAATTATATTTGAGCTAATTATAGCTAATAATTCCTTGAAGTACCGACATGTTACACCAAAATAGCCCAGTTGTTAGGGTTAAACTAATACTAATAGTGTTATCTGGCACACACCTTGTCAAAACGCGTAGGCAAAGTGCAACACTAAAAAACAGCTAAATTATATTTCTACAAGCCAACATACGAACTACCTTGTATACTATATAGTATTTGATTGGGAAGTACCTTGAATTCACACCAACATTTATTTTGCATGGTAGGCGCACGTTTTGTTCAAAGCTGTAATTTAGTTTCTCATTCAATGCGTTAGCAACTGATACATCTGTTTATGAATAATAAACAATTAATTTAAGTATTTCAGATATTCAGACGTTGTTTTGACAATCGATTATTTCACTTGGTAGACGATGAAGTTATTTTCCGGCCAGAACCAAGATCTACTGTTTCATTATACGCACTTCCAGATTCGCAAATTTAAAGGCCAGCTTAAGCATATGCTTTTTACAGATCACAATATCTTTTATGAGAGATTCCATATGATTTAACTTGTAGTTGTATTTCAGCCCTGCTGTGCATATTTCTGTTTCTTGCTTAAATAGAAGCAGGGCTATATAAATGTTGTTATCTAATCTAATCTAATCTAATCTATTCTAGAAAGTAATACATTTTTGAGTCAATTTTGGCTTTTTTCCGGGAAAAAATGAAATTTGCCTATTATGTTTCTAATTATAGCTAATAATTATGCGAAGTACCCCGGACATGTGTGAACACCAAAATAGCCCAGTTAAGTTAGGGTTAAACTAATACTAATAGTGTTATCTGGCTATACACGCCTAGTCACAGGGATCGAATCTCGTATTTTTGGCAACAAGCTAAAAACAGCCAGTACCGATATTTTCTACAAGCTAAATCGAACAACGAACTAGCTTCGGCAAGGGATACTATATAGTGGATTGATGGGGAGTCGGCCAGTACTTGGAGTCGGCCATTGCATTTACTTTGCATGGTAGGCGCACATTGTTTTGTTTTGAAAGCTCATTCGAATTTATGGAACAACTGGTTCTAATTTGCGTCCGATAACAACCCAACAACCTCACAATTCGATGAAAACAGTTAAGTTTGCTTGCATTTCTTACCCTTCCAACGATCGTTTTTACAATTTCAATGATATTCAGAACGTTTCTAGCCATCACTTCAAAACACCACCATTTTTATAATAAATCGAACATTTCAATTCGATTCGATCATGTTATTTTGAACAGCTGATCTATGCCGCTGTTTCCGCTGATGGAATATTTAATTACGGCGTCGGCAATACGCGCCCGCCATCAAAATACACACGGTGGCCGACTCCAAGTAAATTTATTAGAATCCACCATTTTCAACACATGATTTTGAAACTTCGCCCATCTTCATAATTTGTAGTCGATTCCACCACAAATTATATGGATGCAAGAAAACACACAAATAAACACATCCTAGCAAGTGGTTTCGCTTTTCATAATTTTAAATACATTTCCGGAATGAAAAATGCGTTAAGGGGCCGACTCCCAGTAACACCATGCTACACTAAAATTGAGGTCTGCTAAAAACAGCTTGTGCCATTATTTTCTACAAGCTAAATACAACATTCAACAAGCAATTACTGTAGCTTGTAGATCAGTGCGAAGCCGCCGAAGCGTGAACCCTGAGTCACTAAGAATTACAGTCGTTTCTCCCCTAGTCCTGTTCCCCCACACCCGTTCGCCCCCAAATCGGTCGTTTCGCCCCCAAGTCGTTTCGCCCCTAGGCCCTAGTCAGGATTGGAAAAAATAGTTATTTATTTAAAATCAAATTAATCATGATTTTTTTGATTTAAATCGATTTATTTGATTTAAATCGATTTATTTGATTTAAATCGATTTTTTTGATTTATATGATTTACAGGTAAATATTTTCGACAATACAATTTCAACTAGTTTGTAATACTAAATCACTGCATGTTTTATGATTGCTGGGTGGGTATTAAATACGGTATCATGACAATTCCCCCCGGACAACTGCCCCCCGGACAACTACCCCCCGGACAACTTCCCCCTGACAATTTCCACCCGGACAATTTCCCCCCGAGCAAATTCCCCCCCGGACAATTCCCCCGAGCAAATTCCCCCCGGACAATTTCCCCCGAGCAAATTTCCCCCCGGACAATTTCCCCCGAGCAAATTGCCCCCCCGGACAATTTCCCCCCGGACATTTGTCCCCGGACATTTTCCCTGGAAAGTTGTCCCCCGGACAATTTCCCCCCGGACAATTTCCCCCGGACAATTTCCCCCGGACAATACCCCCGGACAATATCCCCGGACAATTGCCCCCGGACAATTTCCCCCGGACAATTGCCCCGGACATTTGTCCCCCGGACATTTTCTCTGGAAAGTTGTCCCCGAACAATTTCCCCCGGACAATTTCCCCCGGACAATTGCCCCCGGACAATTGCCCCCCGGACAATTTCCCCCGGACAATTTCCCTGCGACAATTGCCCCCCGGACAATTGCCTGCCATACAATCCCCGTACATTTCCCCGGAACGGAAATTCTGCCCTTAAGTTGTGTCTTCACATAATATGTGTGGGTTTCGCTAGTCACCACTGACCAGGGTAATAATTGTAAAGCGCCTTTGAATATAATTGTATACTAAAGGGCGCTATATCAAGTCAATTATTATTATTACATTGCCTGCAATTATTTTGGTTCTTCTGCTGGATGCATCTTGTACCATCACCGCCAAAACTGGTGGTAGGCCTAATGGTTATCACGCACATGTCGTAATTGATAAGGTATAGTGACTAAGTTAGACAATACCCCGGACAACTGGCACCCTGACAAACCTCCCTCCGGATTACCCCAACTCAGCAAAACTTCCCCCATGACAACTTCCATCGCGACAATTGTCCTCGGACAACATATCCCAAGGCATTCCCCCGGTACAATTTTCCCAATAAAAATATAACCCGGACACGCCCCGAGAAATCATCCCGGCCAACTTACCCCCTGACAACCTCCCTCCGGATTACCCCAACTCAGCAAAACTTCCCCCATGACAACTTCCATCGTGACAACATATCCCAAGGCAGCCCCGGACAATTTCCCCCGGATAAATCCCGTACAATTTCCCCGGAACGGGAATGCTTCCCTTTAAGTTGTGTCTTCACGCTGACATGTATATTGCCTTGCCTGCCGCCATCCCCGGCCATTTCCCGGAACGAGAATTCTGCCCTTAAGTTGTGTATTCACCTAGCTTATGTAGGTTTCATTACACCACCATACAATCCATGCAAATTTCCGGAACAGAATTTACCAACAAGTTGTGTATTCACCTGTAACATGTGTGGGTTTGGCTAGTCACCACTGACCAGGGTAATAATTGTAAAGCGCCTTTGAATATAATTGTATACTAAAGGGCGCTATATCAAGTCAATTATTATTATTACATTGCCTGCAATTATTTTGGTTCTTCTGCTGGATGCATCATGTACTATCACCGCCAAAACTGGTGGTAGGCCTAATGGTTATCACGCACATGTCGTAATTGATAAGGCATAGTGACTATAAGTTAGACAATACCCAGGACAACTGGCACCCTGACAAACCTCCCTCCGGATTACCCCAACTCAGCAAAACTTCCCCCATGACAACTTCCAGCAATTGTGCTCGGACAACATCTCCCAAGGCATTCCCCCGGTACAATTTTCCCAATAAAAATTTAACCCGGACACGCCCCGAGAATTCATCCCGGGCAACTTACCCTGGGACAATTCCCCACGTAACATTTCCATCGAACAACTGTCCGGCCCTGACAAGCCCCCAGGACAATTTGTCACGGACAACTTTCCCGACAATTTTCTCCGGGTGTTCTTACCTCGGATATTTCCAGTCGGTAAATTAACCCATGTACCGAACATACGGTTTTTGGAATATATCTTAGGGTAGAAATACTGAAATACCTTAATTTAAGTTTTATGCAATTTAACATTCTAAAACCATCCACCGAAATATATACCCTCAAATATACCCCCCCCCCCTCTAGGCTCCGAAAGTATGATCCCGATGTGGGGGTTATACTCTCATTGGCGTATGCGAGGCGGGGGAAGGAGGAAGACTTCCCCCGGCCCATTTTGTTTTGAAAACCTAAGAGACGCACTCTACGTAGCTATCATACGACCCCCTACCCCCCGACGATAATACAAAATAATAATAAATAAACAATTGAAATGTTAGTATGGAGTTTATTTAAGATCGCAGTAAGCTAGCAACAACATCATTATGCATCTACATCCTATTTTGCATAGGAAACATTTGACAGGAGAGGGACACCCCGTCACACCCGTCCCCCAAACACCCCTTTCCCAAGTTGGATATAAATAACATTCCCCTACCCAGACCAACAGTACTGGCAACAGACTTGGGTAGGTAGGTATAGATGTAAGTATAACCCACTTGATTGTCAAGCCATGACTTTCTCTGTGAAAGAGCATGAATCAGATCGCTCATTTCCGTTATAAATTAATCCACAATATCATCACAACATTCCAATGAACTAGGCCTACCCCCCCCCCGTCTGGTTGCCAGGGCCTGGGGCGTAGTCCCATTTGTATCCCCATCTCAGGCGTGGGGATTCAAGAATCGAGGAAACTGATTTAAATCAAATTATTCAGATTTGTTTTATTTTTATATGAAAAAATAGTTTACGGTTGAGCATTTTATTTGAGGTTGTACGTACCATGCTGTTTGCGTTGTGCATCGCTCGCTACTAATACTATGCAGTTTGAGCACTCAGTTGGCTAATGGTGCCGCTTGATTTTATTCCAATGGTATAGAAAGTCTCCGGATTTTCCGCATACGTAAAAGTTCTAGCCTGATAAGCATTATGTACTGCACCGATGATTACATAAAGTGTGAAACAGTCAGACAGTGGTGGCGTCAGCCTACCAGAAAATCAGGGGGAAATACCTAATTCGGGGTAATAATAATATAACGTGGGAGAGGTGGTAGGCCTATATGCTATTCTCTCTCTGTAACGATTTCGTAAGCAGTTTTACATGTCGTTATACACATCTGTCATCATTCTCCTCCATTCAGTTCTATCCAAAGCAAGTTCTGTCGCGTCATTCCATGTGAGACCTGCCTGCTTGAGTCGAGACAACATCATCGAGATCCATGTGGTTGCTGGCTTCCCTCTTGGACGTTTGCTTGGCTGCATAGCTTGGTGAAGTGCGAGCTGAGCTGGACTGTCTGCTGGTAATCGTGCAAGATGACCGAACCAATTCCAAGATCTTTTCCTGATCCTCTTACTCCATGGTATACATTTTGTTCGGCGATAGACTTCATCGTTTGTCATCGTTTTCGGCCATTTCACATTTAGACATGATGTCCTCAGGAGCCTTCTCTGGAATGCGTCTATTTGTGATTCTTTTGTAGCTGTCAGGGTCCACAATTCTGAGTTGTACAGGTATATTGATGTTACAAATACCTCAAACACTCTAACTTTAATATCAATATCGAGGTGGTTATTGTCAAAAATTGTGTTCAGCTCTCGAATTACCCCAATCGCAAGTCCTTTGCGTCGTTGAATGTCCGCATCGCTATCTAGTAAACTGCCTAGTAATTTGCAGTTTTTCCACGCTTCGTCTCCTTGTCTTGTGATTGTGAATTCTTCGGTTTTTGATTTATTCATCTGGAGATTACGCATCTTGAGGACATCTGGTAGCATTGATTTGTAATGGGCTATTGCGTTTGGATCAGTTGTCAGTTTGAACATGTCGTCTGCATACTCCCCGCTGATTCTAATGTGGTTGTCGATATGGACGCAGTAGTTATGTTCGCGTTCAAAATCTTGGGTAAAAGTATGAGCTGGTTGTTTCTTCAGCGTGTTTGCTAAATATAGTGTAAATTCATTTGCACTTAGTCCATCACCTTGGGGTACTCCAACGTTTGTTTCGAAGAAATCACTTTCTGCAGTTCCACATCTAACCGAGAGCTCAACACCTAGCATGACTTTTAGTAGATGGAGTTCATCGGCTTCTAGTATTTCGGTCAGGTCTTCCAGTAGCATTTTCCGGTCGACTGTGTCAAAAGCTTTTGACATATCAATTAGGAGTATATAGATCGTATAGTCAACGGAATTAATGGCTTTCTCTGCTAAAATCTTTGCTGCAAATACATGCTCTGTTGTGCTCCTTCCCTTTCTGTACGCTGCCTGACTTGTTGGTGTGTTTGTGTCTAATCTCTCAATTATTCTTTCTTTCATGCATATCGCGCATATCTTCCTCAGCATGGACAGCAATATAATGGGACGCAGGTTTTCTGGTGGCCCTTTACTTTTCCCAGGTTTCTGAAGGGCGCGAAGAATACCCTGAGTCAGTTCTTTGGGTGCCTCTCCTGTTTTAGCTGTCTCATTAAGGATGTCAGATATCAGTCCATATACGGATTCTGGAGCATTTTTTAGTAGTTCTGCTTTTACATTGTCTTTTCCTGCACTTTTGTTGTTGTTCAACATTTTGGCTGCATTTCGTACCTCTGCTGCAGTGAAAGGGTTTCTCATTTCTGATGGTGGTAGTTCTGGCATTGGTTCCTTATTTTGATAGAATTGTTTTTTGAAATGTTCTTGTATTATTTCTGTCTGTTCTGATTCATTTGCTGTTAGACCATGGCTACCTTGCACAATAAGCGGTTTCTGTGGCTTCAGTCTTTTAAGTTCTTTAACTGCCTTGAACATTCTAGTAGAATCATCTTTGGAGTTTTCAATTAATGATATTCTCTCTTCAATTTTAGCTGTTTCTTGTCGTTTTATTTCGCTATGCATTTGTGTCATTATTCGGTTTCTTTGGATTCTTAGCCGTTCTCTTTCCTCTAAATCCGTGGTGGTATCTCTCTGTAATTTTAGTTGCTTTTGTTTTTCTGAGAGTTCTTTTATCGTTGTATTTGTACACCGATGAATTGGGGACTTCACTCCTAGGATAGTTTTCGCTGCAGCTGTTGTTGATGTTACTATGTTATCCCACCGTTGTTGGTTGTTTTGTGCTTCAGGCGCCTGGTTTAGGAGATGCTTTACCTCTTCTGCATATGCAATTTTTGTGTTCATATCTCGCAAGCTGTCATAATTTATGTGTTGCTCAGACTTTGGTGTGTTTGTATATGTCCATTTGAAAATCATTTCTGACATGACTAGTTTGTGATCAGATTTTGTACTCATTCCTCCGTATGATCTGGCATCTTGTACCTTTAGCCCGTTGCTATTTCTAACGCATATGTAGTCAATCATATTTCTATATGGGTGGATTCTCGGTGTATTCGTTTTGGCATCGATACAGTCAATTCTGTCTGGGGGCTCCCAAGTTGTTCGGTGAGCTTGTTTATGTTTGAAGAACGTGTTTGATAGTTTCATGTTGTTTGCTTTCACGAATTCTAATAAATGACATCCATTATTATTTACGTCACCTTTTCCATATTTTCCTACTTGCTCTTTGTATACTTCCAATTTATGCGCTGATCCTGTTTTGGCATTGAAATCGCCTGCCACTATTAGAATGTCCCTCGAGCTTACATTTGCGATGACGCTATTTAATTCATTGTAGAATTGGTCTCTTATCTCTGGGGTTTTCTCGCTTTTGGCTAACGTTGGGGCATACGCACTAATTAGGATTAACTTTTGATTGTCGTTGATATTCGTAGTTATCTGGCAAATCCTGTCTGATATTGGTAGGAAATTAACTTTTCGGTTCTTTTCTACTATTATTCCTACGCCGTTGATATATTTAGTTTGATTTCCTGAGTAATATAAGTGGCATACGTTACCACTCGTTGATTTCAGTTCTGTTACTCCGTATCCTTGCATATGCGTTTCTTGAACACAGAGAGCGGCCATGTTGTATTTTTCAAAATCATCTGCAAGCGTGATCTGCTTTACTGTCGATGTTACTAAACCCTGACAATTAAAAGTCCCTATCCGTTTACAGTCACTCTGCTTCATGTTGATAGTCTGTTTGGAGGAGAATGATTGATGAGTAGATGTGTATAAGTCAGCGTAAAAATGGCGATCTCTTTTTGAAGAGTGAGGAGCGCGACCAAACCTCAACCGGCACCATTGAAATTCAATATACTGTGGAGTTTGTTAAAGAGATTAGAGGGGGGGAAACGATCCAATAATGGGGGGGCAGTGGAGTCGCCAGAGTTTTTTTGAGAGTGTGGGATGACTGTGACTGGAGACGAAGTTTTCCCGGGGTGGGGGGACATATTTTTAGGGTCACCGTCTAAGCGATTATTATCCAGCATGATCATGAAAGCCCAGGTCATGCTGGCACATCAGTTGACGCGAAACGTACAATAACGTACATCCGGGTTCCGAGTTTGTTGATGTCCGAGTAACGAGTAGCCTACTGGTGTACGAAGTTAAGTTAAGTTAAGTTAAGTAAATAAGGATCAGAAAGGACATAGTCCTCATAGAATGATCCTGAACCTCAATCAACCTATGAACCTCAGTCCTAAACTCTCCCACTCCCAACAATTGCCCAGGGAACAATTATCCGGGTGGTAATTGTCCGTGGAAAAATGTCCGGGGGAATTGTCAGTGGGTTATTGTCCGGGGGAATTGTCCGGGGGGCAATTGTCCGGGGGGCAATTGTCCGGGGGAAATTGTCCGGGGGCAATTGTCCAGGGACAAATGTCCGGGGGACAATTGTCCGGGGGGAAATTGTCCGGGGGAAATTGTCCGGGGGGCAATTTACTCGGGGGGAATTGTCCGGGGGGGAATTTGCTCGGGGGGCAATTGTCCGAGGGGGAGGCAATTTGTCCGGGGGGAATTGTCGGGGGGAAATTGTACCTATACCCGGTACCAATGGCTTCGGACCGACCCGTAGGCCTACCCATATATTGAACATACCAAATAACACTATAATGTCCAGTCAATACCAGTTTGAGAGCACATGGCTGTTCAAAATGTATTGTGTCATTGATGTGATACAGGTGTTTCACATCATAGGGCCACATGCAGGCTCTCATATTATACCATGTGCGAAAAGCCATATGCCATAGGCCCTGCGATATAAGCTCTATGATATAGGTCATATACCATTGACTATGCCATAGGTCGATTACACAAGTGCTAAAAGTGTTCTTTTGTTAAAACGAAGTATTATCACGTATATAGTGACGTCACTGCAGACCGACAAGAAGTTCAAATACATCATGCCTTATAACACGGTAGGCAAAAAGTTAACATTGGATAAAGTTTATACTCCGTATATGTAGATTGACCTATATGCAGTCATTCGTCGTGCCGACTTATACACTTTATCCAATGTTAACTTTTTGATATACCGTGTTTACAAGGCATGTGTCAACATCTTAGCGTTTGACTTCCATTGACCTCAAATTACCTTTTGACCTCCACCAAAAACAACACCGTATTGACTAAGGTCAACCTTCATACCAAGTTTGAACTTTGTCGGACTTTAACCTTTTGAGATAATGTATTTACAAGCAGTAACAGGTTGTATTTGAACTTCTTGTCGGTCTGCACTGACGTCATTATAGACGTGATAATACTTCGTTTTAACAAAAGAGCACTTTTAGCACTTGTGTAATCGTTAACTTCAAACGTTCATAACTTGACAATGGAATGTCCGTTTTTAAAGTTGTTTTTAGTATGTTGTAGAGAATTTTCTTCTCTATAATCAGCTAACATTATTGTTTCCCTTTTCTTCGTAATTTTAAGTTCTTGTATTTGGTTGCACGTGAATGAGTTATCCAATCAGAGTTAGGTTGAAATGAGTTTGTTTGATTAGGTTTCAAATCCCGTCTGTATATGGAGCTACCTGGAACATTTTGAGCCAACGTCAACCTCAATAGTGTGTATTTTTATTGCTATTTTTCTCGAATTACTAGTCCCAAAATATTTGATTTTACAATTTTCATCCGTAGTAGGTCTACGAGACAGATCATTACCGGGTGGAATATGTCCCTTCGGTTGATTTACCTTTCAATTTTATTAATTTCCATATATTATTGTTACATTGTTATATATGTTTAATATGATAACAATGTAACAATAATAATTATAAATATTTACATTCGTAACCAATGACAAAAGGAAGTGGTCTACAAATTTAGACAGGCATAAAAATAGATCCACTTCCTTAAAACCTATAACCACTTATATAGTACAGATCTGATATATATAGATAAAAACATCGAAAAAGAAGTGGTGTAAATAGACCCACTCCCTTAAAATTGAAAGAGCTAACACTGTAAAAAGTTAAAAAACAAAGGTAAGATGTGACAAAATGTGTGTTAGCTATGCACCGAACCAAATTTGGTCACATTTTGTATGCAATTATTTTCTACTGGAAATGTTGACCCAATTGATCAGGTACAATACCAGTATGTGCAAATGTTTTGGCGATAAACGGTATGGCTTTCCAAACAATATCAGGGTTCATGTCAACAAACCCGACTTAATATGCGGTTTGGTACTTCACAATGGAATCTTAAATATAAAACGTTTCTGGATGTGCATTAATATAGTAGTTTTCGATTTGTTAGCAATTACTTCGTATAGGGTAAGCCATAGTGGGACCAAAAGGCTTGAAAAGAGGAAAATAAATCATTTAGGCCTATACCCGTTGGCAATTTTGTTGTAATCACTAGTAATATCACTATTGTTTTAATAACTACATTTCATTTACATCATTTTCACTTTTCGCCAGAATTATACATAGTGAATGAATGAATGGTAAATTTACTGGCACTCTGTTAACAACAATGTCATATCGAGCCACTGAATTACTTTGATATACCAGCTAGAGGCACTGGATTTTCGACTGACTCTATCTCGGATTCGTACCACTTTTATTATGACTGTGGAAGATTGGATAATTATTTTTACAAGTTAAATTACTTGTTGTAAAAATCCACTTTCTGTTGCGTGTGTTATATGGAAGTATAAGGAGCTGTCAGATTATTCCTCCAAAACTTGGTCCAAAATTCACAAAGAAATTACTATAACCATTAGCTATTTCTATTTCATTTTTATCTATAAAAGTATATTCCCCCTAATAAGCGAACGATTGATTTACCTCCCACCAATTTTAGTAATTTCCATATAATACAAATATTTGTAGTAATTTAGTTAACAGTTCGTATTTGTACACGTATTTGTGCAAGCCATTTGCAAACCAAGGCTATTTTATGTTTGTGTTCCACTGGTATTCTTTTTGTAGCATAGTTGTCATTTTACGAAATAATGATTGACAAAAGGAAGTGGTTTAAAAAGTTCTGCAGGAAAAAGAACAGTTCCACTCCCTTTCAACATAATCACTTATACGCTACAGATCTGACATAGATAATAATAATTAGAAAAAACATCGAAAAGTATGTGGTGTAAGCAGACCCACTCTCTTCGTATCCACCCAACCTCCCCCTTGCCTCTAATCAGTCGAATACATACAAGAGAACTAAGTATAATCTATATTATATTACATTTTGTAAAGAGAGGTGGTTTAAATAGACCCATTCCCCTAAAATTGAAGAAACTATACTGATCTAAGGTTGTAATGAATGAATGAATTATCAAGTTTACTGGCCCTCTTTTAACAATAATGTCATATAGAGCCACCAAGGACTTTGATATACCAGTTAGAAGTACTGGACTATAATAGATGTCCTCACTCCAGAATCGAACCTGTAACCTTGCGATTACCAATCCAATGCTCTACCAATTGAGCTCGTAGTCCCACTCCCCTAAAATAGAGGAATCTTAGATAAACACTTAATAAACTACTGATCTAAGACCTTATATAAACAAGTATATAAAAAAACGTAACAACAAAATAAAGATTTATATTCCTGTAATGAATTCCATCCCCATCCTTCGGGTCTGCCGACACAGAACGATAAGGAGAGGGTTAGAAAGGCGGGGTAGTGGATAGCACACCCCATACCCTCCTGCCTCCCTATGCAGGAATGCGTTTTTACGTTCTCCTCGCCAGTAACACCAAGGTGTTTTTAACTTCCATCTTATACATTTTTTGTATATTTAAGGTATAATAGCAAATCTTTATTGTCAACATTATATTGTACATACATAGATTGTATCGATACCCATCAAATCGTTTACATAATAAACATTGACAAAATGAAATGGTCTACAAACTTCTGTAGGCATACAAACAGATCCACTCCCTTAAAGCTTATAAGCACTTATATATACTACATATATTATTATCTTTACTCCAGAAAATTACATTTCCATAAATAGAAATACTGAAAATTAAGAAACAAATGACAAAAATAAATATAAATTCACGGGTGGCATGAATGAACAAGCCCTCCGGCCCTCTCCAACAACAAAGTCATATAGAGCCACCAAAGTAATATGATGTACCAGCTAGAGGCACTGGATTTTAGATGTCAACACCATTGACATCAACGTGGCATGAATGAGCAAGCCGTGATCCCGCCAACAAAAGCGGGTCGTCCGCAACATTTGCAATGTTCCTTTTATTTCTCATTCAGCTCCGTTGTTCGTGGAGTTAAATATCTTACCAATTTATGATCTTCACAAGTTTCAGCTTGGTGTGTTCATTTATAAATTTCATAATAATTTACTTCCCCAATCATATAATTCATTCTACACATTTAATTCCGATGTGCATCATCATAATACTCGTAGTAGTGATTTACTTCACTCCCGCTCTGCGAGAACAAGACTTACTCAGTCTCAAGTTCGTTGTTCCGGGGTTTCCTTCTGGAACAGATTACCTAATAATATTAGATCAAGTCCATCTCTTATGATATTTAAACGAGCATTAAAAAAATATCTTCAAACTATGTAATCCCACTTTTCATACTTGATATGTTATATACCGCATGATATTCCATTAATTTGTATTATTTAATTATATTGATTAATATTGTGTGTGTGTATGTGTGTGTGTGTGTGTGTTGTGATGTTTGTATTGTATGTTTTTGTTATCAGTTCGGTTAGCTCAGTGGGTAGAGCGCCTGACTCGTAATCGCAAGGTTACATGTTCGAATCCGAGGTACTGACATCTAAAATTCCAGTGACTCTAACTGGTTAATTTAATTCCTTGGGTGGCTCTATATGACCTTGTTGTTAAAGGATCTGATAACTTTTTCCATTTGTACCTAGTACCTGCAGGTGTGTTTGTTCTTGTGAATTGTTTTTCCTTCCTTTTTTGTCTGACCATCAGTTAGCTCAGTGGATAGAGCCATGCTCTCGTAATCGCAAGATTACAGGTTCGAGTCCGAGATGATTACATCAAATATCCAGTGACTCTAGCTAGTTTTATTACATCTTTGAGTGGCTCTATATGACATTGTTGTTCAAAATCGAAAGGATGAAATAAACTTGAAACTTGTAGCGCTCGGACCCGTACCCGTACCCGTACCCGTACCCGCCTCCAAAATCCGTACCCGTACCCATGGCTTCGGACCCGTACCCGTACCCGTACCCGTGGCCTGGGACCCGTACCCGTACCCGTACCCGTACCCGTGTCTTAAATTATACTGGGACCCGTACCCGTACCCATGGCTTCGGACCCGTACCCATGGCTTCGGACCCGTACCCGTACCCGTACCCATGGCTTCGGACCGGCCCGTATGCCTACCCATATATTGAACATGCCAAATAACACTAACATTTCCAGTTAAGACCAGTTTGAAAGCACATAGCTGTTCAAAATGTATTGTGTCATTGATTTGATACAGGTGTTTCACATCATAGGGCCACATGCAGGCTCTCATATACCATGTGCGAAAAGCCATATGCATAAGCTCTATGATATCAATTCCTCGTATTTGGTTGCACGTGAGTTATCCAATCAGAGTTAGGTTGAAATGTTTGTTTGTTTGATTAGGTTTCAAATCCCGTACAGTATATGTATGGAGTTACCTGGAACATTTTGAGCCAACGTCAACCTCAATAGTGTGTATTTTTATTGCTTATTTTTCTCGAATTACTAGTCCCAAAATATTTGATTTTTACAATTTTCATCCGTAGTAGGTGTACGAGACAGATGTTTACCATCATTTTGCCGGTATCCGGGTGGAATATGTCCCTTCGGTTGATTTACCTTTCAATTTTATTAATTTCCATGTAATACAAATGTGTGTAATAATTTCGTTAGCAGTTCTTATTTTTACATGCATTTTTCAAGCCATTTGCAAACCAAGGCTTATTTTAAGTTTGTGTTCCATATACTGATATTCTTTTTGTAGCATGCATAGCTTTCAATTTACGAAATTGCTACATAATATACATTGACAAAAGGAAGTGGTTTAAAAAGTTCTAGCAAAAATAACAGATCCACTCCTTTAAAACAAAATCACTTATATACTACAGATCGGACATATAGATAATAATAATAAGAAGAATAAACATAGAAAAGGAAGTGGTGTAAATATAACCACTCCCTTCCTAGCCTAACCACCCAACCTCCCTCTTTCCTCTAATCAGTCTAACACATATATACTAAGCCTAATCTATATTAATAAATGTTGTAAAGAGAAGTGGTGTAAATATACACATTCCCCTAAAATTGAAGACACTTCGGTAGACCTAACCACCCAACCTCCCCTTGCCTCCAATCACTCGAACTAACACAAGCCTATATATATATATTGATAAATGTTGTAAAGAGAAGTTGTGTAAATAGTCACACTTACCTAAAATTAAAGGACCTTATCTAAGCACTTAATAAACTACTGATATAATACCATATAAACATAATATAACAATGTAACAATAACATAAATATTTACATTTATTTACACAAAAGGAAGTGATCTACAAATTTAGACCGACATAAAAATAGATCCACTTCCTTATAACTTATAACCACTTATATAGTACAGATCTGATATATAGATAAAAACATCTAAAAAGAAGTGATGTAAATAGACCCATACCCTTAAAATTGAAAGAGCTAACACTGTAAAAAAGTTAAAAAACAAAGGTCAAATGTGACAACATTTGTGTTAGCTATGCACCTCACCAAATTTGGTCACATTTTGTATGCAATTATTTTCTACTGGAAATGTTGACCCAATTGATCAGGTACAATACCAGTATTTGCAAATGTTTTGGCGATAAACGGTATGGCTTTCCAAACAATATCAGGGTTTATGTCAACAGACCCGACTTAATATGTGGTTTGGTAGTACTTTACAATGGAATCTTAAATTAAAAAAAGTTTCTGGATGTGCATTAATATAGTAATTTTCGATTTTTTAGCAATTACTTCGTATAGGGGAAGCCATAGTGGGACCAATATGCTTGAAAAGAGGAAAATAAATTATTAAACCCGTTGGCAATTTTGTTGTGATCACTAGTAATATCACTATTGTTTTAATAACTACATTTCATTTACACTTAATTTTCACTTTTCGCCAGAATTATACATAGTGAATGAATGAATGGTAAATTTACTGGCACTCTGTTAACAACAATGTCATATCGAGCCACTGAATTACTTTGATATACCAGTTAGAGGCATTGGATTTTCGACCTACTCTATCTCGGATTCGTACCACTTTTATTATGAATGTGGAATATTGGATAATGATTTTTAAAGCTAAATTACTTATTGTAAAAATCCGCGTTCTGTTGTGTGTGTTATATGGAGGTACATGGAGCTGTCAGATTATTTCCTGCCAAACTTGGTCCAAAATTCACAAAGAAATTACTATAACCATTAGCTATTTCTATCTCATTTTTATCTATAAAAGTATATTCCCTCTAATGCCAGGATAAGCGAACGATTGATTTACCTACCACCAATTTTATTAATTTCTATGTAATACAAATGTGTGAATAGTTCTTATTTTTACACGCATTTTTGCAAGCCATTTGTAAACCAAGGCTATTTTATGTTTGTGTTCCACTGGTATTCTTTTTGTAGCATAGCCTTCCTTTTACGAAATAAAGGAAGTGGTTTAAATTGTTTTGCAGGAAAAAGAACAGTTCCACTACCTTTCAACCTAATCACTTATATGCTACATATCTGACATAGATAATAATAATTAGTAGAAACATCGAAAAGTAAGTGGTGTAAATAGATCCACTCTCTTCGTAGCCACCCAACCTCCCTCTTGCCTCTAATCAGTCGAACGATATACAAGAGAACTAAGTCTAATCTATATTATATATGTTACATTACATTTTGTAAAGAGAAGTGGTTTAAATAGACCCATTCCCCTAAATTGAAGAAACTATACTGGTCTAAGGTTGTAATGAATGAATGAATGAATTATCAAGTTTATTGGCCCTCGTTGTTTCGGGGTTTCCTTCTGGAACAGATTACCTAATAATATTAGATCAAGTCCATCTCTTATGATATTTATAAGCGAGCATTAAAAAAATATCTTCAAACTATGTAATCCCACTTTTCATACTTGATATGTTATATACCGCATGATATTCCATTAATTTGTATTATTTATTTATATTAATTAGTATACTGTGTGTGTGTGTGTGTGTGTTGTGATGTTTGTATTGTATGTTTTTGTTATCAGTTCGGTTAGCTCAGTGGGTAGAGCGCCTGACTCGTAATCGCAAGGTTACATGTTCGAATCCGAGGTACTGACATCTAAAATTCCAGTGACTCTAACTGGTTAATTTAATTCCTTGGGTGGCTCTATATGACCTTGTTGTTAAAAAAGGATCTGCCTAGTACATAGGCAACTTGTTGCCAGTACTTTTTACTGTAAATTTACATAAGCAATTAATTAATTAAGTAATTAAGTAAGTAAACTGTATTATTCCAATCTGAAAATTCATATACAAGCACATATAAAAGGTATGGAAATATAATTAATATAAAAACAAACTTCTGGATAAATCTACTGTACATTATGTGGCATTTTAGTTTACAGGAATAGTCTGTAAATTTCAGACAATTTTTAACAGTGTAGTAGGTGTGTTTGTTCTTGTGAATTGTTTTTCCTTCCTTTTTGTCTGACCATCAGTTAGCTCAGTGGATAGAGCACTGCTCTCGTAATCGCAAGATTACAGGTTCGAGTCCGAGATGATTAAATATCATTATTGTTTTAAAAACTAAATTTCATGTACATCATTTTCACTTTTCGCCAGAATTATACATAGTGAATCAATAAATGGTAAATTTATTGGCACTCTGTTAACAACAATGTCATATCGAGCCACTGAATTAACTTGATATACCAGTCAGAGGCACTGGATCTTCGACTGACTCTATCTCGGTCCAAAATTCACAAAGATTTACTATAGCCATTAGCTATTTCTATATCTTTTTTATCTATAAAAGCATAGTCCCTCTAATGCCAGGATAAGCGAACGATTGATTTACCTCCCAATTTTATTAATGTCCATGTAATACAAGTGTGTAGTAATTTCGTTAACAGTTCTTATTTTTACACGCATTTTCTCAAGCCATTTGCAAACCAAGGCTTATTTTATGTTTGTGTTCCACTGGTATTCTTTTTGTAGCATAGCTTTCATTTTACGAAATAAGCATTGAAAAAAGGAAGTGGTTTAAAAACTTCTGCAGGAAAAAGAACAGATCCACTCCCTTAAAACATAATCACTTATATGCTACAGGTCTGACATATATAATAATAATTAGAACATCGAAAGGTAAGTGGTGTAAATATACCCACTATCTTCGTAACCACCCAACCTCCCTCTTTCCTCTAATCAGTCGAACACATACAAGATAACTAAGTGTAATCTATATTCTATTAAATGTTGTAAAGATAAGTGGTCTAAATATACACATCCCCCTAAAATTGAAGAAACTACTGATCTAATTTTTGGGTCCTCTTTTAACAACACGGTCATATAGAGCTACCCAGGACTTTGATATACCAGATGTCATCACACCAGAACAGAATCGAACCTGTAACCTTGCGATTATCAATCCAATGCTCTACCAACTGAGCTAGTAGTCCCACTCCCCTAGAATAGAGGAATCTTAATAAAGTACTGATCTAAAACATTATATAAACATGTATATATAAACACGTAACAACACAATAATGATGTATATGCCCATAAGCACAACACCCCTCCCTTGCCTCTAATCAGCCTAACAAATCCAAGACAGTTAAGCCTAATAAGTCGCATATTTTGGGGCTCTCTTTTTGGCACTCTTTTAAAATAATGAATTTCACCCCAGTCTTTGGGTCTGCCGTCAGATAACGATCAGGAGAGGGGTAGAAAGGTGGGGTATTGGATAGCAAATCCCATCCCTCCTATCTCCATTTCTCTTTTCCAGTCATTTCTCTTTTCCAGTTAAGATTGTATATCCACTCTGTACAGCGCCTAGAGCAATTGCTTGTCAATTGATTTGGCGCTTTATAAGACTATATTATTATTATTATTATATGCGGGAATGCGTTTTTACGTTCTCCTCGCCAGTGACACCAAGGTGTTTTTAACTTCCATCTTATATTTTTCTTGGTATATTTAAGGTATAATAGCTAATCTTCGGAAATGGGTTATTTATTTTAAACATTATATTGTACATAGATTGGATCGATACGCGTCAAATCGTTTACATAATAAACATTGACAAAAGGAAGTGGTTTAAAAAGTCCTGCAGGAAAAATAACAGAACCATTCCTTTAAAACATAATCACTTATATACTAGTACTACAGATCGGACATATGGATAATAATAAAGAAGAAGAATAAACATCGAAAAGGAAGTGGTGTAAATATAACCACTCCCTTCCTAGCCGTACCACCCAACCTCCCCTTACCTCTAATCAGTCTAACACATTATACTAAGCTTAATATATATTAATAAATGTTGTAAAGAGAAGTGTAAATAAGACACTTCGCTAGACCTAACCACCCAACCTCCCCCTTTGCACTTGCATAATCAGTCGAACTAACACAAGCCTATATACATATTGATAAATGTTGTAAAGAGAAGTTGTGCAAATAGTCACACTTACCTAAAATTAAAGGACCTTATCTAAGCACTTAATAAACTACACTGATATAATACCATATAGACATATATAACAATGTAACAATAAAATAAATAGTTACATTCCTAAATTATTGACAAAAGTGAAGTAGTCACAAATTTAGACGAGACATATAAATAGATCCACTTCCTTATAACTTATAACCACTTATCTAGTACAGATCTGATATATATATAGATAAAAACATCGCAAAAGAAGTGATGTAAATAGACCCACCCTTAAAATTGAAAGAGCTAACACTGTAAAAAAGTTTAAAAAAAGGTAAAATGTGACAAAAATGTGTAGCTAGCTATGACCTCCTGACCAAATTTTGTCACAATTTGTATGCAATTATTTTCTACTGATCGAATGTTGACCCAAATGATTCACTGATCAAAAGAATCACTTCAGTACTACCAGTATATAAGACTATAGTAATTTGATCAGGTACACTACCAGTTAAGTTAAGTTAAGTAAGAAAGGATCAGAAAGGACATTGTCCTCATAATATGATCCTGTACCTCTAATACCCAGTGGACATCCTAAACCCGTCCACAGTCACAAAAATACCTATCAAGACCATTCTTAAAGGCATTGACACTATCAACACAAACCAACGCCTCTGGCAAGCCATTCCACTCATCAACAACTCTCTGAGAGAAGGAAAACTTCCTAACATCTAACCTGGAATACTCTTTACGTAATTTAAGACTATGACCTCTAGTACCCGAGTAATCAGACAGCGTAAAGAAATCATCAAACTTTGACTTATCAAAACCATGAACAATTTTAAACACCTGAATAAGATCACCACGAACACGACGAAGTTCCAAAGTAGTAAGCTTTAGATTAGTCAATCGTTGCTCGTACGATAGAGAACTAAGGGAACTAACTAACTTGGTAGCCCTTCTTTGAACTCGCTCCAGAACAATCCTATCCTTAGCTAAGAACGGATTCCAAGCCTGAATAGCATACTCTAGATGTGGCCTAACCATCTGCTTGTACAATCTAACAACAATATCCTTATGCAGGAACTTAAAATGACGTCTAATCAACCCTAAAATCCAATTTGCTCTCCTCGCAGCTTCTGTACACTGTTTAGATGGCTTCAATGAAGAATCCAAATGAACACCCAAATCCTTCTCCGTCTGAACAACCGCTAAATTCCTACCATTGACATTATAAACATTCTTCATATTCCGACTACCGACATGCATAACCTTACACTTATCGAGGTTGAAAAACATACCCCAATCCTCCGACCAGTTAAAAATACTATCCAACTCTAACTGAAACCTAATCGCGTCCTCCTCTGAGCAAACCTCGCCATAAACTTTAGTGTCATCAGCGAACTTCTTAATACCAGAACTACAAACAGCATCATCTAAATCATTAATATAAGCAACAAACAACAAAGGACCCAACACAGAGCCTTGAGGAACACCACTAGTAACACCCTTCCAACAAGACATAGAACCGCCAACAACCACCCTCTGCCTTCGCCCACTTAACCAACCACTAATCCACCCAAGAAGTGAAGCCCTGATACCCAAACCCTCTAGTTTAAACAAAAGTCTCTTATGAGGCACTTTGTCAAATGCCTTCTGAAAGTCTAAAAACACTACATCAACCGGTTTCCCCTCATCCACTGACCTTGTAACATCCTCAAGAAATTCTAGAAGATTAGAAAGGCAGGATCTATTCTTCCTAAAACCATGCTGTGAGTCACTGATTAAGGAATGCCTATCCCAAAACTGCACTATGGTATCCTTAATAATGGACTCCATTATCTTACATACTACACTAGTAAGGCTAATCGGCCTATAATTACCAGACTGACTACGATCCCCCTTTTTAAAAATAGGAGTGACATTGGCACACTTCCAGTCCGCTGGAACGATACCCTCATCCATAGAACGCTGAAAAACTACGCTAAGCGGGGCAGCAAAAAAGTTGGCGAACGTCTTTAGCAAATAAGGATGCACCTTATCAGGCCCAGCAGCCTTATACTGACCAAGAGTACTTAATCTTTTTTCAACAATAGCTGCAGAAAACATGACCGACTCTACAGAAAATGGACAATTTTTAACTGACAGACCCGCTAAATCATTATCCTCATTCTGAAAAACTGAAGCAAAAAACTCATTCAAAACAACAGCCATACCCTGATTATCACTAACCAGTGCATTTGTGTCAACAGCTCGAAGAGGACCAACAACATCCTTAACCTTTTGTTTAGACCTAACATACCCAAAGAAAGCCTTAGGATTATCCTTAACATTATTAGCCAGATCCTTTTCAAACGCAAATTTAGCACTAGAGATTAACCGCCTAACAGACTTAACTTTATCCTTAAACCTATCCAGAATAACAGGAGATTTATTTGACTTAAAAAGTCGCCATAGCTTACGCTTACTCCTAACTTCCCGTAGGATCCTAGTTGTCATCCAAGCAGGTCTACGATGTCTACTGCGCCTAATGTGTTTAGGAACAAAGTTATCACCTATATGATCGATGACCGAAAGAAAGTAATCCCAGCAGTCCGAAGCATTAAGCCCATGAAATCTATTTTCCCAATCAATATTGCTCAAATAACCTGTAATACCATCCACATCCGACCTACGGAAGTTGGGAACAACCTCAGTACTCCTTGCCGCAACTTGATTAACCACCACATCAAAACCAATGACGTCATGATCACTACTACCTAACTTACCAAGTCCAGCCACCTCCTAATGGCTATTAGTAATTTTCGATTTTTATGAGCAATTACTTCGCATAGGAAGCCATGAAGGGAATTAATAGGCTTGGGATATGAAAGGAAAATAAATCATTTACATTTAGGCCTATACCCGTTGGCAATTTTGTTGTAATCACTAGTAATATCACTATTTTTAAAACTAAATTTCATTTACATCATTTTCATTTTTCGCCAGAATTATACATAGTGAATTAATTAATGGTAAATTTACTGTTAACAACAATGTCATATCGAGCCACTGAATTACTTTGATATACCAGTTAGAGGCACTGATTTTCGACTGACTCTATCTCGGTCCAAAATTCACAAAGAAATTACTATAGCCATTAGCTATTTCTATGTCATTTTTATCTATAAAAGCATATTCCCTCTAATGCCAGGATAAGCGAACGATTGATTTACCTCCCAATTTTTATTAATGTCCATGTAATACAAATGTGTGTAGTAATTTCGTTAACAGTTCTTATTTTTACACGCATTTTTGCAAGCCATTTACAAACCAAGGCTATTTTATGTTTGTGTTCCACTGGTATTCTTTTTGTAGCATAGCTTTCATTTGACGAAATAACGATTGACAAAAGGAAGTGGTTTAAAAAGTTCTGCAGGAAAAAGAACAGTTCCACTCCATTAAAACATAATCACTTATATGCTACAGGTCTGACATATATAATAATAATTAAAACATCGAAAAGTAGGTGGTGTAAATAGACCCACTCTCTTCGTAACCACCCAACCTCCCTCTTTCCTCTAATCAGTCAAAACACATACAAGATAACTACGTGTAATCTATACTCAATTAAATGTTGTAAAGATAAGTGGTTTAAATATACCCATTCCCCTAAAATTGAAGAAATTACTGATCTAATTGGTCCTCTTTAACAACACGGTCATATAGAGCCACACAGGGACTTTGATATACCAGTTAGAAGTATTGGACTATAGATGTCCTCACACCAGAATCGAACCTCTAAACTTGCGATTACCAATCCAATGCTCTACCAACTGAACTAGTAGTCCCACTCCCCTAAAATAGAGGTATCTTAGATAAACTACTGATCTAAGACCTTATATAAACATGTATATAAACACGTAACAACAAAATAATGATTTATATTCCTATGAGCATAAAACAGCCCTCCATTGCCTCTAATCAGCCTAACAAATCCAAGACAGTTAAGCCTAATAAGTCGCATATTTTTTGGCTCTCTTTTTGGCACTCTTTTAAAAGAATGAATTTCATCCCCAGCCTTTGGGTCTGCCGTCACATAACGATCAGGAGAGGGGTAGAAAGGTGGGGTAGTGGATAGAAAATCCCATCCCCTCCGGTCTCCATATGCGGGAAGGCGTTTTTACGTTCTCCTCGCCAGTGACACCAAGGTGTTTTCAACTTCCATCTTATATTTTTTGGTATATTTAAGGTATAATAGCTAATCTTCGGAAATGGGTTATTTATTTTAAACATTATATTGTACATAGATTGGATCGATACGCGTCAAATCGTTTACATAATAAACATTGACAAAAGGAAGTGGTTTAAAAGTTCTGCAGGAAAAATAACAGAACCACTCCTTTAAAACATAATCACTTATATACTACAGATCGGACATATGTATAATAATAAGAAGGAAGAATAAACATCGAAAACTGGAAGTGGTGTGAATATAACCACTCCCTTCATAGCCTAACCACCCAACCTCCCCTTACCTCTAATCAGTCTAACACATATATACTAAGCCTAATATATATGAATAAATGTTGTAAAGAGAAGTGCTGTAAATAAGACACTTCGCTAGACCTAACCACCCAACCTCCCCCTTGCCTCTAATCAGTCGAACTAACACAAGCCTATCATATTGATAAATGTTGTAAAGAGAAGTTGTGCAAATAGCCACACTTACCTAAAATTAAAGGACCTTATCTAAGCACTTAATAAACTAATGATATAATACCATATAGACATATATAACAATGTAACAATAAAATAAATAGTTACATTCCTAACCAATGACAAAAGGAAGTGGTCTACAAATTTAGACAGACATAAAAATAGATCCACTTCCTTATAACTTATAACCACTTATATAATACAGATCTGATAAAAACATCGAAAAAGAAGTGATGTAAATATACCCACTCCCTTAAAATTGAAAGAGCTAACACTGTAAAAAAGTTTTAAAAAAGGTCAAATGTGACAAAATTTGTGTTAGCTATGCACCTCACAAAATTTTGTCACAATTTGTATGCAATTATTTTCTACTGGAAATGTTGACCCAATTGATCAGGTACACTACCAGTATGTGCAAATGCTTTGGCGATAAACGGTATGGCTTTCCAAACAATATCAGGGTTGATGTCAACAAACCCGACTTACTTATGTGGTTTGGTACTTCAAAATGGAATCTTAAATATAAAAAGTTTCTGGATGTGGTACTTCAAAATGGAATCTTAAATATAAAAAGTTTCTGGATGTGCATTAATATATTAGTAATTTTCGATTTTTAGCAATTACTTCGTATAGGGGAAGCCATAGTGGGACCAATAGGCTTGAAAAGAGGAAAATAAATCATTTAGGCCTATACCCGTTATACATTTTTTGTATATTTAAGGTATAATAGAAAAATGAAATGGTCTACAAACTTCTGTAGGCATACAAATAGATCCATTCCCTTAAAGCGTATAAGCACTTATATATACTACAGATATTATTTACTCCAGAAAATTACATTTCCATAAATAGATATACTGAAAATTAAGAAACAAATGACAAAAATAAATATAAATTCACGGGTGGCATGAATGAACAAGCCCTCCGGCCCTCTCCAACAATAAAGTCATATAGAGCCACCAAAGTAATATGATGTACCAGTAAGAGGCACTGGATTTTAGATGTCAACACCATTGACATCAACGTGGCATGAATGAACAAGCCGTCCGGCCCTCTTAAACAGCAAAGTCACGTAGAGCCACCGAAGTAAACAGATGCACCAGCTAGAGGCACTAGATCTTAAGTGCCAACACCGGACTCGAACATGTAACCTTGCGATCACGAGTCCAATACCAATACACACACATGATAATGGTGCTATATATTGTGTTGAAATCAGCCAATGCGGAGATCACGCAAATTAACCATTAACATAATTTCTCCAGTGACGCCAAATCACAGATGTAAAGAAAATATCACTCCCGCAAATTGATAACAGAATACTGTTTTGGGAATTTTGTACACGAACAATGAAACTCTTAATTAATTTTAGAATTAAATTCCCACAGGTCGGTAGTCCACGAGAGGAAAACACATGTGTATCACTGTAGCGTCTAGGCTCATTACATACAAGTCTGAGAATATTATTGTAAGCAACGCCTAAGTTACTGATATTTGTAATTCGTCCAAAGATGACTGGTATATAAGGACGAACAATACGATCGAAATAAATTAATTTTGACAATTTCTGTACACATGCCGAACTTTCTGTACAGAATATTACCCTGAGCATAGAGCTTTTTAATCTGCCTATTAATATCCATGTCATCAGTAAGATCATTACTAATAATATGACCAAGATATTTATATTGTTGACCTACGGGAATAATACTGCCATATAGATAAAATCTATTTTGGAATACGTTATCAAGTTTTTTACATTTAAAAATCATAATCATACTTTTAGCATTATTATACTTAATATCATTAGGCCTACTAATACCATAACTTAATTGCAAGACCTTTGCCAGAAGGGGATAAAATAACCAAATCATCAGCAAACATGAGGTTATTTAGTTTGGTTGTACCTACCATACAACCAACAGGGGCTTTATTCAACTGAACACTTAGCCCATCCATATAAACAGCAAATAAATGCGGAGACAAAATACCACCCTGTCTTACACCATTGCTGACATTAATGATGCAAACACATTAGCAATTCACTTTCTCTTGACAGCAGTATTTCTGTCATTACCCACCAGGGGAACCTTACGAGTAGTAGGACGGCTGGCCGCTGTTTGCGTTGTGGGACCCTTGTTGCGTTGACTACCCCGTGTATGGTTACCATAATTACGTCCGACAACTGTCGTGTCGTCCAGTCATCGGCTGAATCCTGACTGCAGGAACACAATTTGCATTGTTAACAACATTCACTGGTTCTCTCTCTAGAGCATCTGTGCACATCGGTACCGGTGCTTTAGGCTCAACAGTAGTTTTCTTTTTAGGAGGATCCAAATGAACGTGGTCATTCTGTCATTGGTCATTGTTGATTCAGAGTCCGTATCCGACCGTTCCGACGCCAGGCTCAATAGGGAAATCATCTGATAATTCCCCAGGCATTCCAGGCGTAACATTATGAACTTTACGTTCAACAGAAAATAGTATATCATTAATATCATCATATCCCCTTTTAAGGTTGGCATTGGAATCATGCTGAATTTCGGTAGCATACTTGAGAGCTAATACTTCATCATTTAAGTTCTCAATACGTTTAAGTAACACCGATACGTCAAGATTGTCAAAATAAATTGGGGGTAAATTGCTCAAGTCACTAGCAACAAAAGTAGGCAGCTCATTTTCTCCAACTCGTGAATTTTCTTTACTTAGGCCCCTATCCAGCACATTGGTTTGTCTCTTTTTATCACCTTGCCTGGCTGTGTGCCGAAGGGTATTGCTTTTGTTGTTATTTTGTTGTATGATATATACATAATAAACATCGAAAAAATAAGTGGTGTAAATATACCCACTTCCTTAAAATTGTTACCTTTAATTGATCAGGTACAAAGTCAGCATGCATGAGCAAGTGACTAGGCGAAACACGGTATGGCTTTCCGAACAATATCAGTTGATATCATCAAACCCGACTTATTTATGTGTCTTAGTACTTGACAATATAATCTTTAACTATTTCATGTTCATCGGTTGGAAACATATACAATCTTAATATTGATTTGAATTATAAAATGTACCGGTACTACTAGGTCATATAGAGCCACCCAATACCTTTGACATACCAGTTACAGGCGGTCAACCTAAAATAGTGCCCGCCACCGACAAGTGCGCAAATGCATGCAACTGAATGTAACAGTTTATTATTTAAAAGAGTATTATAAAATGATGAGGTTAGTGTATGGGCTAGGCGTGTGGTGGTGTTAGGGTTAGGCTTGTGGTGGTGTTAGGGTTAGGTGCTGCTAGGGTTAGGCATATGGTGCGGTTAGAGTTATGTTGGTGCTATGGTGAATAATAAACTGTTAATTCGCTGCGGGCAGTTGCGCGCAGTTGTATGTGGCGGGCACTCTTTTAGTTGGCCGTTATATGAACTGGATTGTATATGTCATCATCCCAATCAGACTCCAGGACTCGTACCCCTTTTATTATTTTCATAGTATATGGTCGTCCAGTGGTAGTGGTCTGGGCTTCCGATCCAAAGGTTGTGAGTTCGAACCCCCGCTAGGGCCATAGGTTGACGTCAGGAAGGGCATCCGGTCATAAAGTGTTACGTCGCTTTCGTAAAGTCCTTGCATTAGTAAGGCACCGTCTAAGCCCCGAAGGGGGAGAAGACAGACGTTAAACAGCTTCATGGAAAGGCTGGATTATGGTATTTTACAGTTAAGTAGGCCCTACTTAAAAATCAGTTTCTGTTACGTGTGTTATAAATATGGACCTTGAATTCGTTTCATGAAGGTATAATGGAGTTCTCCGATTATGTCTTTCAAAAACGTGCTCCAACATTACCATTAGCCAAAATTACATTAGATAGTTCCTCCTCATTTTTATCTAAAAAAGTATCTACCCACTCTAAATGTGTCAGGATAAATACCTCTCTATTTGATTCATTTCCATGTGATACAAATTTGTAGAACAATTTCGTCCACATATACCGTTAAACTTCAATCTACATCATCATGCATATCTACAAACCTTTATAAACCAAGGCTGGTTCAATGTTTGGTTTTCTACTGATATTCTTTTATAGCATATATAGCTTTAATTGTACAATTATGAAAACATGTTTATGACATTATCACAATACCTGGATACATACTGTGTAAGCACCTCGAAAGGTTACTACCGCACATTATGCATATCATATGGATCTAGGCGAAGAGGAAACCGACAGGATTTGAACCCCGGACCAGTTTAACATTTCTTCTTTCTACGTGCATTTTTCGGCAAACCATTTGTAAGCAAGGGCTTAGACCTATTCCATGTTTCGTTTTCTACTGACATTTTTTAAAGCGTCGTTTCCAAGGGGCACCATGCGCCGCACATGATCGATATCATAATATGATGAAGGCGAAGAGGAAATCGGAGAACCCGGAGAAAAACAAACGCTTCACATTTTGTAAGTATGATTACAATAATTTGCATTTCCGACGGGACTAGAACCCCGGTGCAAGCGACGCAGTACTTTAAACTACTGCACCATAGAATGGATGATCAAATTTACTGCTCCTCGTTTAACAACAAGGTCGGATAGGGCCACACAATGACTTTTATGTACCAGTTAGAGGAATTGGCACCCACTCCCAATACATATACACCCGTATACTTATATTATAAATTGCATTACAATAACAATTAATACAATAAAATAACGAGAATAAATAAATTCCCTTAAAAGTTCCTGTACCGACCACAGCGTAACGCCATCATCATGAAGGCACGGGAGACTCACGGAAATACAGCATTCGTCATCACTGATGATGTGTTGGCCCCATACTGTCAAATATAGGCCACGCTCATTCGTTCTTCCGCCCATGGGCGCGGAGCGCATAGGTACAAAAAACAGGCTCCTGCAATACTAAAGGACGGCGGTCGGTGGGGCCGCGCGGAGCGCATAGGTACAAAAAACAGGCTCCTGCAATATTAAGGACGGGGGGAATCATCCACGTTTTAGAAATGGAGAGTTATACATCAATGGTAAACTCTACATTATACGAACAGCTGCTCCCACTCGTTGATGGCCTACCGAATGTTATACTCTCTGTGTATTCCGCATCGGACTGGACAGCGTACGTAAGACATTTTAACTTGATTGCTTTAAATGGAATGCCGGAAAGGCCCAGTCTAGTCTGAGAGCTCTGATGACTGTGTCCAGACTCCGTAATGGCCATCCCTCGTGAACTGAACTGTATTTCCTGTAAAAGAACGTCAAATAATAACCCAAATGACATTGACTTTTATTGTATTATTTGTGCGTGCTTCATGTCAAATTAATACACTACAGTACAATACACTATTAGTACAATTAATATACTATATGATACAATAAATACACTAGTGTATAGTAGGCCTACTACAGCACAATTAATACACTACATTACAATATACTACAGTACAATATAATACAGTGTAAGTACAGTACATTACACAATTACCCCACTACATTACCCCAATATATTACCTCCTTACATTATCCCATTAAATTATCCCATTAAATTATCCCATTACATACCCCATTACATACATTACTCAATACATTCGTTTCAAACCTATTTATCAGCTTACCATGCGGAGGCCAGTAGTAGTTTACAGCGTGTAATGCTACGAAGTCGCAGTTCATGGTCAGGTATATCCTCTGACTAGAGAACTTGTTGAGGGTCACGACCTCCACCAGCTAGTCCACCAGGATGTAGCGCATAGAGTGTGTGAAGCAGTGGTGGCCGTTGAACTGCACGTGGTGGTTGACCCCGTGACCCGACGACTGGATGAAGTGGTGCATGTATCGGAGGACCGTGTCACATGACATGTCCCCAAAGTGGCGGTATACTCGGAGAACAGACGCAGCTGAAGAGAGAGAGAGAGGTCAAAGGTTACACAGTATCAAAGTTTGCAGAAGCATATAGGGAACAGATGGACCTCACCGCTGACTTGGCTGGGGCAATGGTACAAATTGAAAAAGATAATAAAATAGGTGAAAGGTTACACGGTGTCACAGGGCAGGTCACCTATAAAGTGTCCTTTGGTGAGAACAGATGGAGCTGAGGAAACGATATAATTTGACAGAGATAGATCAAAGGTTACAGAAGGGTGAAATCAAATGGCGAACTAATCGCATCACAGTGCTACGGGACAGGTCACCAAAGTGGTCCTGGTTGTACAATGGAGCTGCAGAGAGACAGAGATAGGTCAAAGGCTACATACAAAGTGCCAAAGGTTACAGACATATGTGATCAAGTGACACAGGTCAAAGTGTACAGTGTCGGTGTCATTGGAAAGGTCACCAAAATGGCCATGGGTGTACCCGGAGACCAGTCACAGATGAAAAGCAACATCACATTATATAAGGAATTTATACTCATCAAGCTCTATTGCGAAAATAATCCTTCGCCAGTATAATGACATAATCCCATTCCTGCTGTCTGAAACCAGCATTGTATCGGTGGATTAATTAATATAGTGAATTCTTCGCCTAGTGTTGAGGAACTTTCATTGAAGTTTCCCAAACCCGACTTAACATTTATCATGTGTGGTCACTTGTTCATTGGGCCAACGCTACCGGCCTATAAGACATTATACGTTTCCGTCTTATTTCAACATTTTCACGACAGTTCAGCACGACAGTTCAGCACTTTCCTGTGGGTGATCATTTCGCCATAGAATACAATTTCTAATAAAGAGGACTTAATTAAACTACATCAATGCATATAGGTGATTCGTCACATTATTATGCCTAATTATTAAGAATTTTGAAGGCGATTTTGTACAGTATTTATACACTACGTGGACAAAAAATATACGTTTGTTAAATATCTTGATTACGGAATTGCAATAGAACCATCACTTACTAGTGATGCCAGTAATTAAATTTATATTACTAACATCTTGCAGGCGCGGATCCAACATTTTATAAAATAGGGCGCTAGTTGAGGGCATAGCCCCAATTGCAAGCGGCGAAAGCGAGAAGCTTGTATTGTTACACCCAATATTTAAGAATTAATCTATGTCGTTTTCCTGTAAAAATGTACATTGTGTATATAGTTATTTCTTTTTAACATCGGCAAACATTTGCATTCAGAAAATACCAAGGAATTTGATTAAATTATATTAGACTGAAAGCAGATGTGGTGAGTAAGTACATATATATATTAACACACCCCATACTATATTTAACAGCCCACTGTTCCTACCTTTGTTGGCAGGCATCCTTGATATGCGATGTACCGCAGTTGACGGATTGGATCCAGTAATTAAGTGGGCGGAATCGCTGGACTGTAGCACAAACAGAGATAGAAAATAAAAACAATTACCAAATGATAATATTAATAGCGTTAAGATAACGTGTTCATCATGCCTTTTCTCTATTATTAGCATGATACACTATACGTGTTTCAACTGTATACACCATACTACTAATAATAATGTAATCATTTATCTTTCCCAGTTAAGATTGTATATTCACTATGTACAGCGCCTAGAGCAATATTGCTTGTCAATTGATTTGGCGCTTTATAAGACTAATTATTATTATAATAACACATCACTTATAATGCCCTGTGAACAACCAAAGATCAACTGTAAATATGTCGAACCCTGTTAATGCGCCATCCATCTAGCTTAACTAGATTCCGAGGCAATACATAATCAATTATTACCCCTGGATGACCTCGGTATAGCTGCTCAGGATAGTGACTTCAGTGACTTCAGTGTTGTCGAAAATCGACTCTCAGATGCCCTAAACGACCTGACACCATACTATGAAGATAACTTCCTGCGTGCAACCCCGTCAAAGACACACAGGTGTGCGCTTTCCATCTGCGAAATCGAGAAGCCAAACGGATATTAAATGTCACATGGTCAGGTACCACACTTGAAAACTGCGCCCACCCAGTATATCTTGGCGTAACCCTCGACCGCTGCCTCACATTCAAGTGTCATGTGGAGAAGACGAAGGCTAAAGTGTGTGCAAGAAACAACATTGTCAGCAAACTTACTGGAACAAGCTGGGGTGCCAGTCCAAGTACCCTTCGGTCAACAGCCTTAGCCTTGTGCTATTCAACTGCTGAGTATGCCTGTCCTGTATGGGAGAGATCAGTCCATGCAAAGAAAATTGACCCAGCCGTCAATGCTACATGTCGCCTAATCACTGGATGCCTGAGGCCTACCCCAACAGATAGTCTATATCTACTATCTGGCATAGCACCTCCAGATATTCGGCGAAGTGCCGCAAGCAGTCGAGAACGCCAACGACAGGCTACAGATGAGCGCCATCCATTATTCGGCCAGGTATCAGCGAACAGACGGCTGAAATCTAGGAGAAGCTTCCTCAGTGAAGTAGAGCCCACTGGAGCTAATAACACCAGATTAGCCTTATGGGAAGAGAGGCGTACCAACCTGCCAACAGCAACGACAATGTGCCTAAGAGCAAAAGAGGATCTCCCACCTGGTTCTCTCCTGAGCTGGTCCGAATGGAAATGCCTGAACCGACTAAGATCCGGTACCGGTCGCTGCAAAGCAATGCTCCAGAAATGGGGATATCTGGACAATGATGATGTGACCTGTGAGTGTGGTCATGAACCACAAACCATGGACCACTTACTGCGATGCCCCCTACTAGAGCAGGTCTGTGATGCCAAGGACCTTGCTGACTTCAACGAAAATGCTGAAAATTGTGTTCAGCTCTGGCTGAAGCACAATATATAGCTATCATGTGTGGATACGATAAGAAGAAGAAGATTACCCTGGTCAATGATACACTCGTCTTATACACTTGTCAATTGCAACCACCCACCACTTTTTCTGCTATCTTCAAACCTTCATCACAAAGTTATTATCTATATACAATGACAGTCTCGCAATAGTTGTGGAAAAGGTTTATGACAATATTGTTTAGTTTGATAACCATATCAATCTAAACAATATTTTCATAAAACTATTTATTGCTTGTTGTATTATAATATATTGTTTGTTACATGTTTCTCGGTTGCATAAATTAACTGCCTTATGAAACGTGTTATACCCAACCACCCTTTGCTGATTTTAATGTTCCTAGCATTTGTGATATAAATAAACATCAGGTTGATATATTTATGTTTCAAATTAATCCATAGGCTTTATTGTCACTCTCATGTATGTTATAAATGGTAAGCATGTTTGGCATTGTAATCTTACTTCAACTCAACATGACAGTGGTTTTATAGGGCCATATTTTGGACCAATAGTATGAGCTATGTCTCCTGCAGTTTTGATTTCCTGTTGTATATCCACTTAAAATGATGATTCTTATACTTCTTATCCCATGATGTCCTACAGTCTTTACTCTGTGTTATATATGTTAGTTTTAGTTTTGTTGTTATAAATTGTATTTACTTATTTCTGAAATGTTATTTGCTTACGGCAGTATGTGGGGGCTTACCGGTGTAGGTGGGAGGGGGGGGGTCTGTTTTGCGAATTTTGTGGAATAAAGTTGATTCAAATCAAATCAAATCAAAAGGAAAGACATTATTAAGTAAGTGTTTAAAAACAGATGAATATGTGGGAAGCTTACATTCTATAAGTAGTTCATTCCAATCATGAATCACGACGTATGTTGAACCCAGTCCTCCCTCTTTTGAAGTTAGTCCTCTCTCTGTTGAAGGTAGTCATCACTCTGTTGAATTTAGTCCTTCCTCTGTTCATGGGGCGTATTTAGGGGGCGGGCATTGGGCCATGCCCCCACCCCTCGGCGATGTCAAAAATTGAAGAAAGAAAGGAAAAAAGAAAAGAAGAAGGGACATTACTCCGTGAAAAAGCAAATTTAACAAACACATATGGCATAATATTGCAGCTAGGGACGGACCCCCGGTACATTACACCCGGTACATTACACCCAGTACATTACACCCAGTACATTACATTACACCCAGTACATTACATTACACCCAGTACATTACATTACACCCAGTACATTACATTACACCCAGTACATTACATTACACCCAGTACATTACACACAGTACATTACATTACACCCAGTACATTGCATTGCACCAAGTACATTACATTACACCCAGTGCATTACATTACACCCAGTACATTACATTACACCCAGTACATTACACCCAGTACATTACATTACACCCAGTACATTACACTCATACACTTACACCAAGTACATTACATTACACCCAGTATATTACACACAGTACATTACATTATACCCAGTACATTACATTACACCCAGTACATTACAACCAGTACATTACATTACACGCATTACATTACATTACAGTACATTACATTACATCCAGTACATTACACACATTACATTACATTACACCCAGTACATTACATTACACCTAGTACATGACATTACACCCAGTACATTACATTACACCCAGTACATTACATACCCAGTACATTACATTACACCCAGTACATTACACCCAGTACATTACATTACACCCAGTACATTACATTACACCCAGTACATTACACACATTACATTACATCCAGTACATTGCATTGCACCAAGTACATTACATTACATTATATTACACCCAGTACATTACATTACACCCAGTACATTGCATTACATCAGTACATTACATTACACCAGTACATTGCATTACACCTAGTACATTACATTACACAGTGCATTATTACACTCAGTACATTACATTACACATAGTACATTACATTACAGTATTACAGTACAATATTACACTTGTATATTATATTACACCCAGTACATTACATTACACCCAGTACATTACATTACACCCAGTACATTACATTACACCCAGTACATTACATTACACCCAGTGCATTACATTACACCCAGTACATTACATTACACCCAGTACATTACACCCAGTACATTACATTACACGCAGTACATTACATTACATCCAGTACATTACATTACACCCAGTACATTACACACATTACATTACATTACACCCAGTACATTGCATTGCACCAAGTACATTACATTATACCCAGTACATTACATTACACCCATTACATTACATTACACCCAGCACATTACATTACACCAAGTACATTACATTACACCCAGTACATTGCATTGCACCAAGTACATTACATTACACCCAGTACATTACATTACACCCAGTACATTACATTACACACAGTACATTACATTACACCCAGTGCATTACATTACACCCAGTACATTACATACATTACATTACATTACACCCAGTACATTACATTACACCAAGTACATTACATTACACCCAGTACATTACATTACACCCATTACATTACATTACACCCAGTACATTACATTACACCCAGTACATTTCATCCAGTACATTACACCCATTGCATTACATTACACGCAGTACATTACAGTCCAGCCATTACATTACACCCAGTACATTACACACATTACATTACACCCAGTACATTACATTACACCCAGTACATTACATTACACCCAGTACATTACATTACACCCAGTACATTACACACAGTACATTACATTACACGCAGTACATTACATTACACCCAGTACATTACACACATTACATTACATCCAGTACATTGCATTACACCAGGTACATTACATTACACCAGTACATTACATTACACCAGTACATTACATTACACTCAGTACATTACATTGTACATTATATTATATTACACAGTACATTGCATTGCACCAAGTACATTACATTACACCCAGTACATTACACACAGTACATTACATTACACCCAGTACATTACATTACACCCAGTACATTACACACATTACATTACATTACACCCAGTACATTGTATTACACCCAGTACATTACATTACACCCAGTGCATTACATTACACTACATTACATTACACCAGTACATTACATTACACCAGTACATTACATTATACCCAGTACATTACATTACACCTAGTACATTACATTACATACAGTATATTATATTACACAGTACATTACATTTACACCCAGTACATTACATTACACCCAGTACATTACATTACACCAAGTACATTACATTACACCCAGTACATTACATTACACCCAGTACATTACATTACACCCAGTACATTACACCCAGTACATTACATTACATTACACGCAGTACCTTACATTACACCCAGTACATTACATTACACCCAGTACATTACATTACACCCAGTACATTACATTACACCCAGTACATTACATACATTACATTACATTACACACAGTACATTACATTACACACAGTACATTACATTACACCCAGTACATTACATTACACCCAGTACATTACACCCAGTACATTACATTACACCCAGTACATTACATTACACCCAGTACATTGCACCAAGTACATTACATTACATCCAGTACATTACATTACACCCAGTACACCCAGTACATTACATTACACCAGTACATTACATTACACCCAGTGCATTACATTACACCCAGTACATTACATTACACCCAGTACATTGCATTGTACCAAGTACATTACATTACACCCAGTACATTACATTACACCCAGTACATTACATTACACCCAGTACATTACACCCAGTACATTACATTACACCCAGTACATTACACCCAGTACATTACATTACACCCAGTACATTACATTACACCCAGTACATTACATTACACCCAGTACATTACATTACACCCAGTACATTACATTACACCAGTACATTACATTACACGCAGTACATTACACCCAGTACATTACACATTACACGCAGTACATTACATTACATCCAGTACATTACATTACACCCAGTACATTGCATTACACCAAGTACATTATATTACACCCAGTACATTACATTACACCTATTGCAGTACATTATATTACATTATATTACATTACACTAGTACATTGTATTACACTACAGTACATTACATTATACCAGTACATTACATTACAAGTACATTGCATTACACCCAGTACATTACATTACACCCAGTACATTACATTACACACAGTACATTACATTACACACAGTACATTACACACAGTACATTACATTACACACAGTACTTTACATTACACCCAGTACATTACACACTTTACATTACATTACACCCAGTACATTACATTACATATTACATTACACAGTACATTATATTACAATTCCATTACATTATACATTACGCATTACACCATTATTACACTGGTATTACATTACACCCAGTACATTACATTGCACCAAGTACATTACATTACACCTAGTACATTACATTACACCCAGTACATTACATCACACCCAGTACATTACACACAGAACATTACATTACACACAGTACATTACATTACACACAGTACTTTACATTACACCCAGTACATTACATTACATCAGTACATTATTACCCAGTACATTACACATAGTATAATACATTACACCCAGTACATTACATTACACCCAGTACATTACATTACACCCAGTACATTACATTACACCCAGTACATTACATTACACCCAGTACATTACACCCAGTACATTACATTACACGCAGTACATTACATTACATCCAGTACATTGCATTGCACCAAGTACATTACATTACACCCAGTACATTACATTACACCCAGTACATTACATTACACCCAGTACATTGCATTGCACCAAGTACATTACATTACACCCAGTACATTACATTACACCCAGTACATTACATTACACCCAGTACATTACATTACACCCAGTACATTACATTACACCCAGTACATTACATTACACCAGTACATTACATTACACCCAGTACATTACATTACACCCAGTACATTACATTACATTACACCCAGTACATTAGTAGTACATTACATTACACATACATTATTACACATTAGTACATTACATACATTACATTACATTACATCCAGTTCATTGCATTACACCCAGTACATTACATTACACCCAGTACATTACACCCAGTACATTACATTACACCCAGTACATTACATTACACCCAGTACATTACATTACACCCAGTACATTACATTGTAACCAAGTACATTACATTACACCCAGTACATTACATTACACCCAGTACATTACATTACACCCAGTACATTACACCAGTACATTACATTACACCCAGTATTACATTACACCCAGTACATTACATTACACCCAGTACATTACATTACACCCAGTACATTACATTACACCCAGTACATTACATTACACCCAGTACATTACACCCAGTACATTACATTACACGCAGTACATTACATTACATCCAGTACATTACATACATTACATTACATTACACCCAGTACATTGCATTGCACCAAGTACATTACATTACACCCAGTACATTATATTACACCCAGTACATTACATTACATCCAGCATATTACATTACACTAGTATATTACATTACACTGTACATTGTATTACACCAGTACATTATATTACATCAGTACATTACATTACACTCCAGTACATTACATTACATACACAGTATATTACAGTACACATTACACCTAGTACATTACATTACACTCAGTACATTACATTACACTCCAGTACATTACATTACACAGTACATTACATTACACCAGTACATTACATTACATTACATTACACCCAGCACATTACATTACACCAAGTACATTACATTACACCCAGTACATTGCATTGCACCAAGTACATTACATTACACCCAGTACATTACATTACACCCAGTACATTACATTACACCCAGTACATTACATTACACCCAGTACATTACATTACACCCAGTACATTACATTACACCAGTACATTACATTACACCCTGTACATTGCATTGCACCAAGTCCATTACATTACACCCATTACATTACACCCAGTACATTACATTACACCCAGTGCATTACATTACACCCAGTACATTACATTACACCAGTACATTACACACAGTACATTACATTACACACAATACTTTACATTACACCCAGTACATTACACACTTTACATTACATTACAACATTACATTACATTACACCCAGTACATTGTATTGTACCAAGTACATTACATTACACCCAGTGCATTACATTACACCCAGTACATTACATTACACCCAGTACATTACACCCAGTACATTACATTACACCCAGTACATTACACCCAGTACATTACATTACACCCAGTACATTGCATTACACCAAGTACATTACATTACACCCAGTACATTACATTACACCCAGTACATTACATTACACCCAGTACATTACATTACACCCAGTACATTACATTACACCCAGTACATTACATTACACACAGTACATTACATTACACACATTACAGTACATTACACTACATTACATTACACCCAGTACATTACATTACACCCAGTACATTACATTACACCCAGTACATTACATTACACCCAGTACATTACATTACACCCAGTACATTACATTACACCCAGTACATTACATACAGTACATTACATTACACCCAGTACATTACATTACACCCAGTACATTACATTACACCCAGTACATTACATTACACCCATTACATTACATACATTACATTACACCAGTATTACATTACATTACACTCCAGTACATTATTACACTCAGTACATTATTACATTACATATACATTACATTACACCCAGCACATTACATTACACCCAGTACACCCATTACATACATTACACATTACACCAGTACATTATATTACACAGTACATTATATTACACATTACAAGTACATTACATTACACTCAGTACATTACATTACACCCAGTACATTACATTACACACAGTACATTACACCCAGTACATTACATTACATTACATTACACCCAGTATATTACATTACACACAGTACATTACACACAGTACATTACATTACACACAGTACTTTACATTACACCCAGTACATTACACACTTTACATTACATTACATTACACCCAGTACATTACATTACACCCAGTACATTACATTACACCCAGTACATTACATTACACCCAGTACATTACATTACACCCAGTACATTACATTACACCCAGTACATTACATTACACCCAGTACATTACATTACACCCAGTACATTGCATTGCACCAAGTACATTACATTACACCCAGTACATTACATTACAACCAGTACATTACACTCAGTACATTACATTACACCAAGTACATTACATTACACCCAGTACATTACATTACACCCAGTACATTACATTACACACAGTATATTACATTACACCCATTACATTACAGTACATTACATTACAACCAGTACATTACATTACACCCAACACATTACATTACACATTACATTACACTCAGTACATTACATAGTACATTACATTACATTACATTACACAGTACATTACATTACACCCAGTACATTACATTACATCAGTACATTACATTACACTCCAGTACATTATTACACCAGTACATTATATTACACCCAGTACATTACACACATTACATTACATTACACCCAGTACATTACATTACACACAGTACATTACATTACACCCAGTACATTACATTGCACCAAGTACATTACATTACACCCAGTACATTACATTACACCCAGTACATTACATTACACCCAGTACATTACACACAGTACATTACATTACACACGCATACATATTACATTAGTACATTACACACTAGTACATTACATTACACACAGTATATTACATTACACCAGTACATTACATTACCCAGTACATTACAGTACATTACATTACATTACATACATTCCACCCAGTACATTACATTACACGCAGTACATTACATTACATCCAGTACATTACATTGCACCAAGTACATTGCATTACACTGGCATATTACATTACACCCATTACATTACACCCAGTACATTACATTACACCCAGTACATTACATTACACCCATTACATTACACCCAGTACATTACATTACACCCAGTACATTACATTACACCCAGTACATTACATTACACCCAGTACATTACATTACACACAGTACATTACATTACACCCAGTACATTACATTACACCCAGTGCATTACATTACACCAGTACATTACATTACACCCAGTACATTACACCCAGTACATTACACATTACACGCAGTACATTACATTACATCCAGTACATTACATTACACCCAGTACATTACACACATTACATTACATTACACCCAGTACATTGCATTGCACCAAGTACATTACATTATACCCAGTACATTACATTACACCCATTACATTACATTACACCCAGTACATTACATTACACCAAGTACATTACATTACACCCAGTACATTACATTACACCCAGTACATTACATTACACCCAGTACATTACATTACACCCAGTACATTACATTACACACAGTACATTACACACAGTA